>JAUZNJ010018956.1:5043-17288 GCA_034780135.1 Jordanella pulchra | reverse complement strand
ATTTAGTGCGTAATTAAAAAAAAAAAAAAATATATATATCTATATATATATATATATATATATATATCATCTAGAGACTATTAATAATAGGAGTGAAATGCAGGATTTATTTCAATTGCATCCCCTTTCTTATCCTCTGTTTTAACACTGAGCTGTCAATCCCTCTTTTCTCCAGTACATAATTTGTATTTTAACTTTGATGATTTAAATTTTTCATTCTGAGATTGATTTAAACAGGCTAAGTTTTTTTAGTTAGTTTAGTTAGTTTTTTAGTTTTTATAGTTAATGACATAAGTTTTCCTCCTTTCCCTGGGTGTTGTATTTCCCTTTTGCAGGCTTAATTTTGATATTTCCTTTTTACAAAATGTTCATTACCCTGAACTCCATCTCCTCACAATGAACATAGTGGTGGCATCATGTTGTGTGCATGTTTTTTCTCGAACAAGAGAAAGAATTTCTTCAAAAGTCAGTCTTTCAAAGCTGGTAGAGACACACCTCAAAATACTGACTCAGGAAGGATATTATAAGTAATATTATATATATTACTATATATAAATGCATAAAAATATACATTAAAAATATACATTCATAAAACATTTTCACATTGTATTTATCATCATTTTCTATGTAATACACAATTATCCTCTACCATTTGATGGTCTATCAATTTAAAATACCATTGAAAGGCACTATGATTTTGTGGTAGTAACCTGATGAATGTATAAAATAACATTTATTTGGATATGAATGTCCTTTGTAAAGCAACTCTATCCTAGTGTGTATTTTAAACTGAAAAATATTCTACAGTCCTTTTGACTCATGTCATTGTAACCCTTGTGATTAATCTACCCTACCCTAGTCGAACATTAAGCAGTGGGCTCTGTGGGGGTCGTGATAATTTAGGGGGCTGTGGCACTTCAGGGTTGACAGCTTGATGCAGAAATCACCCCCAAAATCCTCTTTAATTGACACCATTACCCTCATGGTGTGTTGGTTTTCTGACACTTGATGAGCTGACACACGTTATCCCTCACCGTAAATAGTAAATCCATGCTTCATGTTTTTAAAGCATTGTACACCTCAGTAATCCCCATTTTAACAGCTGCTAGTCCCAGCTGAGCCACAGTTGGTGTCTTGTGTCAGGAGGGTTCTGATGAACCTTTTTATGATTGACTCAGAGCCCTATATACTTTCATTTCATCCCACTGGGTTTGTTCTTCTAGTCTTCAGGTTGAACCTGAGCAATACACGCCCCTCGGCTCTGCTGTAATTCACCTGCTATCTAAACATTTGGATCATATATTTGACCCCCCAAGCCATCCCCAGCCGGCCTTTTTGCGGGCACGAAGTTACAGATGGCTCACCTTTATTCTGGGATTCGCCGGTGAAGGAGGTGTGGAGAGTTTGAAGGTTAAAGGCAGGTCTTCCTCTCTTGTTCTCTTTAACTCCGTCATTAACACTTAGGACCTTATGATACTTGAGCTGCGCTTTTTCTTTTTGCAGTGCAGACAGGTTTTATCTTGGGTTAAAAGTATGCCAGGAGCAACACTATTAACCTGTGTTTGATGTCTTCCAATGAAGGGCAATCCACTGGCAGATTCTTCTCTGGTTTATTCCATACACTTACAGAATGTCCTGGTTTATGTTTTCTTACAGTGGAAACCCTTTTCTCCCTGCTTCCACAAGCCTACATTTTTTCTGTCTTCAGAAATGCTGCTCACCTAACCCAGACATGAAGTAAACAATCTTTTTTTCCTGAGCAAAGTGGAAAGAACTATTCAAACAGAAGATAAAACAATGGCTGTCCTCCAGTGTGTGGGGGTGTGTGTCCTAGCTTCACAAAAATAGAGTGATGCTATGCTTGTAAGTTGACAGCCGTGTTTGCACCACAGTGAAGGGAGGAGAAATTTCTAACAATCAAAACAATCACAGTTCAGCATACAGCACTACCAGGATGCAGTTGTGCTTTCTGTAATGCTTACATCAACTGTCAAAGCAAAGCAGGTAGAATTGGAAGATCTCAAAGAGATCATCCAAAAGTACCACAGATGGACCAGAAGTATTCATGCTCCAGGAGCTTCAATACATCTTTTTCTCCTACATCCTTAAACTTTATAGAATGTTATTGAGATTTATTTATCTGATAATCTATCTAAATAACTGTTAAGTAAAGGATAAATTATGCATAATATATTTTTTCTTTGAAGTTCGAAAGGTGTACTTATGTTATGTACGTCCCTCTTAAAGTATTTTGCTTAACCACCTTTGATTTCGCATTATAATATTTCTGCCACTAGGGTCAGTGGTTATTGTCCTACTAGAGTGCAAATCTCTTCCCCAGTCTCTTAGAACAACAGTGTAACAGAATTTCTTCCAATGTTCACCATTTTCAGCTTCAATCATTTCACATTTTTAAGCTGGCCAGATTTCTACTTCCTGCTCTGAAAATACAAACCTACAGAATGATGTAACTATGGTTTAGCATTAATATAGTTTCAGTCCTTCAATAAGAGCTGTATTTATGATGACATTAAATCACACACACAGATTTAATCTATTTCTAAATGCAATCTCTTGCCCTAGATTTAATGAAGTGAATTTCTGTAGCTAAATTAATATCATCGTTCTTCCATTTTACAATTTTGCACAACTTTGTGCTTTGTCAGATAAAATCCTGATAAAATCTATTGAGAGTTGTGACTGTAATGTGACAGGTAGTAAAGGAAAAGTTCAGGGAGTATGAATACTTTTCAAAATGCTTTATCCTTGTAACTCAAGCTCAGTTATTTACTTATTAATGATATTTGCCTGTAAACCATACACAGTGATTGAAGCTGGCACTGAAACTGTATTTAACTGTGGTGCTGTGCCACAGATGGTAGAACAGCTGTGAACGAATTAGTAAATAGTAAAAAAATGAATAAAATAATCCAACAGGCCTAGGCCCTTACTGTTTAATTTTCTGGCGGTCCACGAGAGATGCATTAGTATGGAGGCTATATGAGAGTGGGGGCTCATACTTTCTTTGGCCGGTGGAACATATTGTTACTAAGATTGTGTGGGTATTGCCAGTGGAGTCACGTCTGCCTGCTTTTTTTTATTTTTGAGAGCTGTGAAATGAGGGCCAGTACCGATCAAGCCATCCATAAGCTAGCTCTATACAGGGGATTCCATTACGGAGTTCAGAGCCCACACTCACTCCAAAAGGAACCAGAGGGGGGGATTTGATTTGTTTTGGTCAATAAGTGGTGAAAATGGTTCGAAATGTACCCCTCCTCCTCCTCCTCCTTCTTTTTCTCCACACAGAGGCTGATTTATAATAGCGCCTGTCTCCAGTTTCCTGCCGCTTGTTAAAGCAGGAGGTGGGGCTATTAAACGGATGGTGTAACATTGCATCTCTCTCACTATCAGCAAGGAGATCCCCCCCACCCAGGGTTAACACTGGCCACTAGGATCTGCAGTTTTTATTTGTGTAGAGCTTATCTTCTTGTGTTCAGAATACTTAACTGTCCTCACAAAAAGCCTTTAAATTAAATATTGGAGCCTTTAGATAAAAGAAAAAGACTTAAAAACACAGAAGAGATCAAAGCAGAATACGTTTCAGTGGATCAAAGAAATATTGTTCAAAGCCATTTGGTTCCTGTTTTGACTCTTTTGAGGGAGAGCTGTTAATATTTTCAATAGAGCATGTTAGATAAATCATCTTCTGTCTGACCAGAGCCAAAATGCAGAGCGCAGCAAGTCCACAGCCATCATCATTAGAGCAGTGGGCCTGTGGACCCTAATGGTTGTCCCTGTACTGCTGCCGCAGCACATTCAGGAGCCTCATGTAAGACTCTCGGGTGTGAAAACATGAACTGATTCAGATGGAGGAATTCACATTCCATATCTGGCTTTAAAGCTGAGTTCATAATACTGGAACCTCAGTAGCAGAGTCACAAACACATAATAGCTGTGTTGTCCTCTGTGTACCCTGCAAAGTCATTAAAGGAGGCTAATTGGAAAGTTTGTCCCCATTTGTCTTCACTGAAGGCAGGAGGAGATGGTGCTGTTTACAAGTTACAATGTGGGGACAGTCCCCAGTGGCAGTAATCTTGGGGGGATGGGCTTTGGAATATCAATGCTCCTGGAATGAGCTGTCCCAAGATTCATAGGTTTCTTCTAAGCTTTCCAACTACCAAAATGAGATAGTTCAAAGAAGGTGCACCACTAGCAGGTCAAGTGGCAAATTTGCATGTAGACTGCAGCAGGCAAAGATTTATAACACATACTTCTTGTGAAAGTGTTAAACATGATATTTGAAAATCTATATAGGGTCATAACATGGCCCATTTATCAAGTTTATTTATTTTCACAGTACTGGTAAAAAGCTCTCCATGGTCATCTTTTTTGAATTACATGCAAAGGCGGACTTGATCGAAGTCCCTCTGCTATTTTAACAGGGGCAGCATGGATTTCTAGCTGTTCAAATGAACTCTTTTAGGGCCTGAAGTCATTGTTCTCTGCTTTCCCTCTGGTTTTAGCAACCCCCACCACATGTACTCTTGCCAAATCAATAATGATATAATTTGATGTGCCTTTTAGAACTTGTGGTAATTTCACAGCATACTGGTGGTTGGAATTAAATCAGTATGTTCCCAGTTGTCCTCTGTACTTTAAAGTATTGTTATATGACGTTACTGCTACTGTATATAGGGTATATTTTGTTGCAGTTGTACAGATTTGTTTGAATTTGAAGCCATATAGAATCTAGAGGGATTTTTTACATATTGGCAACATTTCTCTCCAGATGGTTCATAATTTATGTTTTCAGTTCAGAATCTAATAGGGAGTTTTCAAAGTTGGACATCACTTATTCTCATTAGCTCAGTGAGTGTACTCAGTTCCTACTTGATGACAATCAATACGTATACTGAAAGAAATCAATTCCCCTTATGGAGAGGAGGCTGGGGACCACCATACTGATTCATGTGTTGGAATCTACCCAAAATCTAAATTCCTGAAGTAATTCTGATAATGATTTCCAGAAAGACAATCTGTTCCCATTCATTCATTCATTCATTGGATGTTGTTTTGAATAATTCTTGATATTAAAATGCAGTTTTAAATGAGCAATATATGATTTGCTGCTTTTTTGTCCTACATGTACACTGACACCAATCTGTCTTTGTTAAGACAAATGGCTTCACCAATAATGGGAATCTAATTTATTTCGTAAAGATCTGTGGGGGTTTGCAAATGTCAAATCAAGAGGCTTGGTTTGGGCGGTTAAGAGCACAAAACATTAAAGCAAAAATAAATTTTAGAATATAAAGTATGATGCATAAATAAGACATTTTTTTTAATTGGAATTTTAATGAAAAATTATTTGATAGACACAAAGAGAACCTTTGGAAATCAGACTCTGGATGATGAGATCTTATCTTGAACCTCACTAGTCTCTTTAATGAAAAAAAAGGTTGTTTTAGTGGGTGGGGTGGGGGATTGGGTGTCTTATGCTATATTTGACCGCTGTCTGTAGAAAACCTCCACTTCCTTTCCACACATCAAACTGTTATGTAAAAGTCCTAAATAGTCCCCACACATGTTCCTTTTTTTCCTTGTTTATCCGTAATAGTCAGCTGCACCAGCCACATGTTTGTCTGGGTCTGAGCTTAATAGATAGCAGATTGGCCAGCTCATGTATAGACATTATAATAATTAAAAAAAAGATTGCATATAAATTTGCTGTTAGCTTAAAATGACCATTTAATGCAAAATGGTTTGCTTAGTTTGGCTTTATTGTGTTAACAACTTTCAGCTGGATCCATTCAGAAGTGATTTTCAGCATCTTTTCTGGTAGGTCATGTGTACATTTTGTCAAATATTAATTTTTCAAATCAAACATTTTACCATCACTGTTGAGTGTTGCTCTATAGATGATTAATATTTTTGGGGTTGGATGCCGTTTTTTTAGGTCTCCAAGTTCTAGTGTCAGGCAGCCTTTCTTCTGACTTCCTCCTCTCTACTGGACAGAGCACAGTAAAAGTCAACATGTTAGTAACTCACGTGTAAGCTTAAGACTTTGCTAGCCTCACTTTTTTTACTGTTGCCATTATGTGTTGATGTTTTTTTTTCCCTTTTTATATAGAAAATGTAATCATGATGTGTGTATCAAACCTGAACACAATACAAAAGCTAAAGCTAAATAAATTTATAAAAAAATGACCAAAATTAAAACGACATAAAATACATTTTAATTCTCACCCAGGTCAAAATTAGATTGTTGTAAAAACAGATGAAAGCATTCCCTTTAAGAGCACATTGTTTATTCTTTGATTCTTGCACAAAAAAACACTGAATAATGATTTTAATCTTGTTCTTAGTATTTATTATTCAAATCGTAAAACAATAACATATCGCTTCTCTATCCAAAAATAATCCTACCCCTCCAAGCCTGAATGCAATGACATAGAGCCACTATATTTTGGTCTGCTGAAAATTGGATCAGTCCTCTCAAAAACCTCATTCTGGATAAGCAGCTGTGCACTCGATCGGCACAGACAAGTGGTGATTGACAATCAGAGTCGTCTACTGAGGTGTATTCATGCTAGAGACACGGTGCACCCACCATTGTTACATCATTAGACACAGCCATGGAGTATGCATTATGGATGAACCTCGCCATTCTACACGTAATACGTAAACTGTTGAAAAGCTTGGGAGATGAAAGCCAGGATGTCAGACAGCAAAGACTCTGACTAGCACTGACCACAGGTCCTGCTGTGTTCGCAGCATGAGGTGGAATCACAGATCAATCAGAGGGCTTCATTAATGGAGCCAACTGTAGAGACAAATTCTGCTTGGCCTATTAGCAGCTTTACAAGAGAGCAACACTGCTGAATCTTTTAGGCTTTTCTGTCACTATGAAGTGTCCCATCCGTCGCTATGTGAAGGAAGATGGGCAGCCAACAGAAACATATATTAAATCCCTGCAGGCTGAATAATTTTCCTTATATGAAATAAGGTTTGTAGAAATTAATCAAGGGTTTAAAAAAATCAATGACTGGAATATTCAATGTGAAATCATTTTAATTCTTCCATTTTCATCAGTAATAAGCAGTGTGCTTACGAAACAGCTTGTTGCATTATTTTGTTTTCTTGGAAAATCTGCTGTCAGATGTTCTCTCTATGCTCTCCCAAGTCCAAAACAGAGCAATTCCTAAACCTCCCTTTAATAGAGTCTTTCAGGGAGGCACAGGAAGAGGAACAAATGCCTCTATTCAGAAGCTTCCAAAATGCTAATGCCTCCAGCCCTTAACACGTTTATAAGGGTTCCCATGTCACGACATGGCATGGTCCACCCCTAATGGTGGCTGTGGTGGGGGACAGCAGGAAAAAGCCAGGACTATTGCAGAAATATGAGAAATAAGACAACAAGGTGGATGTTTTTTCCTGGAAACAGAGAATCTGAATCGTATTTTGAAATCTTATTTCTTATAATGAAAGAGGTTTATTGCCATGTTACATTTTAGAGAGAAATTCTTGTCTTTGTAGTTCCTTCAACTGCTTAAGTTCCTGTTCGAAAAGAAAATGAACTGATCTGCTCTGTCACTCTCATGGCACTAACATTTTTCTTGTTATGGACCAGGCAACAAGGAAAGTGATAACACAGGTGCTGTTTTTAGGTTGTTGGGCAGGGCATTATCATAAATTCCAGTAACTCAGTGAGTTTCTAAATTTAAGACATTTTCTGGAGTCAAACAAATGAAAGCCAGGCAGAGCTTAGTGATTGCTTGGGAAAGTAATTATTTCTTATCTGAGTGGCTGCTGGAACAAGGTCTGCAGAGCAGTGGCTCCAGTCTGTACTGAGTCTCTTTGAATTGATATTACTTCAACTGCTCAAAAGGTATGTTTTGTGTCACACTCAGTCAAGCAGTCAAACAGTTCCAGCATTGTATCGACCCATTGTGTGATTGAACCAGAGAGGTCATCAAAGTTTTCTCACAACTTCTAATTTAATTTTTAATTGGCATGTCCGAGATTTAAAGCATGCAGTGGGGTTTGACAAGACAGCGTTCAATTGACATACAGTAACCGAGGTGGGAGTGATGCTATAGGACAGGGATGGACAATTCCATTACATTAGGGCTGTTATCCTGCAACTTTTAGATGTGCCCTTGATCCACCTGAGTAATTAGATGATTAATAGGACTCTGGAGAAATTGACAGCATACTGGGGAGGTAATTCAGTCATTTGATCCAGATGTGTTGGACCAATAGAGAAATCAGAAAGCTGCAGAATACCCGCCCTCAGGAACTGGAATTGCCTTTCTCTGTCATAACAGTTACTATTGATGTCTGAGTTCAAACTACATGATAAACAAAGTTGGAAAAGAGATAATGCAATCCTGGCACAGTTGATGACAAACAACTATTGGTACCACTTTATTAGGTCTGAAATCCTTCACATGTTAAAGTGACATTTGTTAAGTCACTCTGAATAATCATCAGAGGTGGATAATTCAGGTCCAGAAAACTATTTGCATTTCCAACTCTACAACACAGACTGGGGTAATCACCTGGTTAATTGAACAGCATGAGGGAAAACTAAGCGGGGTTTTTACTTTCTGGACCTGGATTATCTACTTCTGATGTATAATATATCCATGTAGTGCCTCATATAAGTTCAGTATTTTGTGACATATTTTCATTTTAAAAATATTCCTTCATTTATTTTAGCAGGATTTCGTATGATTGATTAACACAAAGTTGAATATATTTGGATTGGAAATGAAAATGTTGTATAGTTTGATCTATTACTATTCAAAAGCTGAAAAGTGAGGCACAGATTTGTGTTAAGCCTCACCTGAGTTGATACTCTATAGCAGGGTTCCTCAATTACAACCCTTGATGTCCAATGTCCTGCACTTCTTAGATGTGTTTCTACTTCTGCACCCAATTCAAAAAGCTGAATTATGTCCTCATTATGTAGTCAACATGTTTAGAGTTCTACTAATGACCTGATGGTTTGATTCAGGTGTGTTGATGCAGAGACATATGTATAATGTGGAGGACACAGGACCTCAAGGAACGTAACTGAGGAATTCATTCATTCATTTTCTCGCACTTGGTCCGTCAGGGTGTAAGGCATAAGCCGGGGTACACTCAGGACAGGACGTCAGTCTTTCACAGGGTAACTCACGCACACACTCACACCTTAGGACATGTTTTTGGACTGTGGGAGGAAGCAGGAGTACCCGGACAGAACCTATGCATGCACGGTGAGAACATGCAAAGTCCATGCAGAAAGACCACAGGCCCGGACCAAACCCAGAACCTTCTTCCTGCAAGGGACTAGCGCTACTCACTGCAGCACTGTGCAGCCAATGAGAACCTCTGCTCTAGAAAAACTGACATCGAATACAGCTACAGGTGCTTTTGGGTATATCAGCTCTCTACATCTAGAAGCGTAAACTTTTACTTGTTTCCTTTCAGAAAGAGCTGAAGCATAGTCAGACTAGATGGAAAGTTGCTCTGAAGATTAGTTTTCGCTTTTGAAACAGGTTTCAGCTGGATTCTGGAGTATGACCTGCTCTCTCTGTTAGATAATTATGATTCTAGACCTCTTGGAAGGTAAAGCTCCTCCCGGTTTAAGTCTTTTGGAGTGTCTAATATGTTTTCTCTTGGAATACAATTCAATTATCTTATCAGCTATTTCCAGCTTATCTGGTGAAGAAAGACATCCCAACAGCATGGCGTACCCATGTTGGTGCCATAGGTGATAGCATATTTTGTGTGCAAGAAAGATTCAATTTTAACTGGAATTTCTGTATGTTGTGGTGTAGAGGGTTAAGTCAAGATGACAAATATGAACACGTTTTTCATAGCGTGTCTTTGGTTCATTAAAATTAGAAAAAAATGTAATATTATTCATTTGTTAGTTTATCAAGCCTGTTATAGTGAGTTTGGTGGTGTGGATCTTATTTAACATGTTCTCTGCATGCTGCTCCTATTCAGAATCAAGCATTTGTGTACTTTGGAATGAACAAATGCTCAACATTGTGCAAAAGAAAACCACTTTACCCATGCTAATGCTTAGGAAGTAAGTCATCTTTTCTTCTAACAAACCCTTTAAGGCACTTCTGTTCTTTTGTAGCTTAGCTGTACTAACAAGCTTTGTCTGTAAATCAGTGGTGCTTTTAAAACCTTCAAAAGAAATATTGGAACTGAGGTTGCTGACAGTTTTGAGTCATCAAAACCATTTTACTTTTGTTCTTTTTTACCTTTTGTAGGCACAAAACAATGAAAACAGCTCGTTGAGTCACCAGTTAATTCTTTTATTCAGGGTATACTGTAGATTGTAAAAGATCAGCTGAGTAACATCATTATTGTTCAACCTGTTGACACAATACACAGAAACCGCAGAACAAACCTATATTGTAGGTGTTTCTGTAGCATGCATTGCTTTGATCGATGTTAGAGCCTGAAGCTGCAGTAGGCAAACCAGCAGTAATGATTTTTATCTCCATTTCCTCCCCTTATTCCATCCTGTTGGAGGTTCGATTTTATGATTAAGTAAATTGGATTTGATCCCACTTTGTACAGACCACAGACAGCAGCTAAATGATGCTGCTCCATCAGCACTTTAATATCCACTGTCAAACTGAGGAAGCTTAGCCCTTTTTGCTCCAACCACTCAGGGTCTCTTGAGACCTAAATAAGCTCCCCCTTTGCTCATTTCAAGTATCAAGCTTTTTATTTTCAATATTTCCCAACTTTCCACAGCTTAAAATGTTGTACAACATCCAGAAAAAAACAGAGCATGTTTGCAAGTATGATGTTATGTATGGCATAAACTGTGAAAAAAAAACAGATTATCCTAAACGAAAAAGCTCATGATGAGTACAGATTGGTGCAGCCACCTACAGTATACACCTCTTTGTGACTGTACTTAGTTGCAGAGCTTAAACATGTTACTAAAGAAGATGCAGTAGAGTAAGACAGTATATTTTACTTTTCTGGGCATTTTGAATAGCAGTTTTGTTGCATGTCCACTTTATTGTTTACAAAAGAAGTATTGACTTATTTTTTTCTTTCAATTTTAATTGAAGAATAATCTAGGGGATGTTTCTGAAGAATGATACGAAAGGAAAATTAACACTACTGTACTACTTTTCCATCACTTTTAAATAGTAAAGCATCAGGGATATGAATAAGTTAGGTTAGAGGGCTTCGAATTAAATAAACATTAGTTTATAACACAGACTTTATAGTAGTGGCAAAGTAAAAATGCCCAACTTAGAAGATGTTATGAGAACGTGAGATTGGGCCAGCAAGAAGGAATTTAAAATAGATTTCAACAATATATCCTAGAAAATTGGTAGTGTTTTTTTTATTTCATTTGTCACAAGTCAGGTACATGTATTTCAAAACTCAAATTATGATTTGACTTAATTTGAAAGTGTTCTACTTTTCCTAAACTAAGCTAGTCCTTTTGCCAAAAATGCTTCAAAAATGTTGTATTTTATTTTTTATATTTAAAAATATTTTTTATAAATCTAAAAATATATTATAGTGGAAACATACACAGACTTGTTCACAAACTTCAGCGCTGATAGGAAAGAGATGTTAACTTTAGCATTTTTTGCAGTTAACTGTTGGTCAGGTTATTCTCATAAAGCACACATTTTGTCTGTAATTGGTTTTTAACCAAGTAACCCAAGTAACAAAATATGTCCGCACAAGCAATTTTGATATGGTATAAGCTTTTTATTTGAAATACAACTCTTTGATTGATAATGCATGACAACTTAGTTTTAGTGTATTTCAGGCTGTCAGCAGCTGGATAGTTCTGAACAAAGCGGGTTTCTCTTTCATTGTGTTCATATAGTCTTTTCATGAGATTTCATCACAGTAGACTTGCATGTTATCCAGAACATATTGAGTCACTAATATGTGGCTGGAAATTGCTTTGGCCATTTTTATATCCATAAAATATATAATGATTCAATTACTTGGGCCTCCGGTTAGATGATTTTTAAGGCTGTCAGGTAAATTCATTTGATGATAAAGACAACAGGTGAGAAGTTCATTTTAAGTTCAACAGAAAGGTACTGTACTATTTACCTACCCAGAGAATGACTGCCTGTCAGCTGGCAGAGCTTTTGATGTTACCTTGACAAAGCCACAGTTTGAAAAAGATATTTTCTTTTTTTATTTGGTCAAGTACCCTTTCTTGTGGCATTTACTCTTTAGAGCTTTGA
>JAUZNJ010018945.1:0-17290 GCA_034780135.1 Jordanella pulchra | reverse complement strand
ATATATATATATATATATATATATATATATATATATATATATATATATATATATACGCTGATAAGAGACTGTAGCTGATTTGTCCCTTAGACCAATTTAATATTTAGTTTTTACAATTTTCTTTAAAACCTATGTAGAAATTACAGGTTTGTGCCTCACTTAAAGCTAGTGTGTAATAATTACAGGACTTTACTGACAGAAAAGAAATATAAAATACATACGTATGTTATCTATTATCATCTACGACCTAAAAGTCAGTCTTTACGTTTGCGTTGCCTTAGAAAATGCTATCTATAATTACATAGGAGCAAGTCTATGATTTATGGAGGCTTTTAGTGCAGAGCTGACAAACTAACAACTGTAGAGATCACTGTTACACTTAAATGTGACGGCTGTCACGGTTCCCTTATAAAAAATGTATATCCTACATAAGCTAGTAGTATTTCTAAAAGTAATTTTGTAAACAAACCTAGTCATTTTAAAAAATTGATTATGTAGACATTTTGGAAGCCCTTTTTGTACCATGACAGCCTCCATATCATAGCAATGGGCACAGTTCATGTCGCTGAAGTCTGACCATCAAATGTTACTGAAAATTACAAACTGTAGGTTTAATACTCTAGAAAAATGTGCTCTTGCTCTGTTCTTTCTTGTGTGCGTTATCCTTTCATTCTTTGGCCCTATTTAAAAACACTGGTGCCACCCTAGAAAATTGAATCTAGAACCGCCACTGAACAAGTGCCCTGTACTGAACACAGGCTGCAAAAATTGAGATATAAGTCTTTTTTTCCTAAATGAAGTGTATTTTAATTAAAATAAGTGGGTGGGGCAATTTGCAAATGGAATGAGATGATTTACATTTAAAATAAGAATAATATACTCCATTATCTTATGTCAGCACATAATATCTGAATATATTTATTTTAAGAGCAGAAACACCAAGTACATTAAAATTTTATTTACTCAGTCAAACGAAGGGGAAATGCATTTTTGCTGTTTAATACTAAATCAATTTCTTATATGTGCTGTCAGATGAGACTGTGATTAAATTATTTCTGGGACCAATTTCAAATTTTACAATTTACTTTAACAATTATTTGAAAATTACAGTCAGCTTTAGCCTCAGCCATATTAAGAAAGGACTGTTTTTTGTCAAATAGATCAGGGGTCTGCAACCTTGGCTTTGTTGCTCACTTAATAAACAATTAACGCAAGTCCTGTTTTTTTATCATTTTGTTGTGTCCCCATAAACACTTGCCCCTCATCCTGGTAAAAAGCCAGTCATCAGCAATTATACGAGCAAATGCACCGATTAGACATGATGTAAAAGGTCTATTTATTGCCAGCATGACAGATGTGACCCATTGTGACCCCACTAGAGGTGCGATGTGGCAGATTCATTAAATTCTGAGAAATGCAAGGTTGGGCCTCAATAGAGCTGATTTGTTTTTCCACCACAGATGCTTTGATTGGACTGAGATACTGGAAGGGGGGTTGACAGCCTGAACATAAAACCTGGTGTAGTACCTCCTGAAATAAGCCGATTCAATAGGGAACAGCCATCAGGTGTGTCCATTTAAGAGTTTTATATGTTCCGTAACAATGTTTTGCATCTATGTGGTGGGAATCAAATCGTCATCTCTCACGGTTTGGCTTCTTACCTCAGTGCATTACGATCATTATAGGTAGAATAAATTCAGGAAACCATAAAGTATTGGTTTTGAGAAAGATGGGCAGTTGCCCAGGGCGGCATGGGTGGAGGGAAGCACTGATATGAAAGGTGACGTAGCATTTGTGACGCTTTAGCTCTTTCTCTAGAAAAACTTTAAAAGGGTTAAACCTCTCGATCGATTTAATGGTTAAATTCAATTGCTTTGAAAAGCAGCCGGTGCCTAGTTCAGTCCAACAGTCAACGTTTTTTGTTCAGGTAAATAGAATACCAGTTGATATTATCTATGAATTCCTACTCAGATTCAAATATTTATAAACATTTTGGGTCAGTACTGGTTAAAGCTAATTTAAATAAGATTCAAGCTTAGCCACTGTTGAATCAGATTGTGATTACAATCTCTATTAACATACAGTGCAGTCATACGTTTCAACAGCCTAAAACTTGAGTCAGACATTACATTTATCCATTAAATTATTCACCTGAAAAAGTGATAAAAGTCCAAGACAAATCCACCCCAATTTAATCCAAGTTTCCATAACCCATTTTTTAGTATAACGTATTTAAAATTGTTCCAACAGGTTTCTGGTATATTTCCATTTGCGCTCCCTGGTTTGGTCATGGCAGCCCCCTGTATGAAATCCAAACATGATACAAAGGTTACATGTCAGATACGAGTGATTCTTTTTATTAATTGGACTTTCAATTCGCACACCTATATACGCTTTAAATAAAGCTAAAAACATTAAGCATAATTTCTGAGAAGAGATTATAATACAAAGGTGATTAAATTAGGTACTCGTGTATTCATCAGTGGTCATAATTTAGCATTTCATAGCAGGGGGATAGTAGAGATGCAGACCAAACTTGGTTCGACACCATGGCTCCCAAAATTATTTACGACTGCATGACCAGAAACAACCCAAGACCATAATGTTCCTCATCTCTGGCATCGTATAAGTCAAAATAAATTTACATTGGAAGAGGGTTCAGCCCACTGAACATTATGGGTATTTTTCCTCACCAACTTCAGGGAGTTGAGGTCACACGGTTTAGTGTGCAGCAATCCAACAAAACAAATGTTAGGACGTCTTCTTTAAGCTTAGCCATAATTACATCCAACATAACCCCCTTAGAACTAACACAGGTAAGTTCTTTATAAACTGTTAAGGAACCATATTTTGTTGGACTGATTGAAAAACAAGCTTTAGAGGTGGCGTAACGCAGGAAAAGGGGCTGAATTTGCCTGCTGCTGTTTGGTCTCCAGCTAACACCTTCAAAATCCCCCTTCCCTCCTTTCCCTAAATGTGCAGATTCAGCACTCATGTAATTTCTTTGGGTTTCTGTTGGATGAAAGCCGTGACCAAAATTAAAAGATTAGTCTTAACACTACTATATACAAAGATAATCAGGATTATTAGTTCAGAACACAGTTCCTTTCAACATTTATTAGTTGGCAAGTGGAAAAAAAGAAGCTACAAGACATTTAAATTGAACAAAGACCTTTATTGGCATCCATCTGAAGCAGTTACAAGACATCTGATACACACAGAAGTTTGCGATTCAACATGTTTTATAAGAAACCATTAACTGCCCTGTGACCCTTCTCTTCGAGTCCCACTGGACCAGATTTTTAAAGCAAGCAAGACCAATTCAGTGGATAAACCACAGAGGAAAGGCTGAGGGTGGGACACACAAGAGAAGGAAGGGTAAAGAGGATAGAAGACAATATGTACAGCACATGTAGGGAAGTAGAGGTCACAGACAGGAGAGGAAGGATGATCTGCCACACCTGTGAGCTTACAAACCGGCAAACGGCAGCGAAGGGTCGAGCCCCGGAACTGCACCGGGCACTCAGCACCGCAACACGCCACACCATGTCACCACCGCACTGCACCGCATCTTAACAGCTAACCAGCATTACTCAACTGCTACACAACTGCGCCTAGTGCACAAAAGATACACAAGAAAGAGGGTTAGAGTCATAGGAAAGCAACTTAAAACTAGACAGAAAAAGCAGAAAATGTGTCGCTGGATTAAGCGAAAACACTAATTTAAGTGGCTTTTAGGTCATTTTACAAAAATAAAATAAAAAGCCCCCCAAGAAAGAGACAATACAACTAAATACTGCAAGCAAAAAGTGAGACATTTCCTACATCAATTTTGCAAATAGGTTTCATATTCAACCAATAAAAAAAAAAAAAAAAAAAAAAAATTAAAAGGAGCCTACAAAAGAAAAAATATTTTGATGCAGAGCAATTTATTACTTACAAATTCAAAAAAAAAAAAAAAAAAAAAAAAAAAAGCCACCCCCACCCCAAAATGTATACTGAAATATACCCCCCATAAACTCAGCTTTACAAATTATGCCAAAGTTACAGACTTTGTTTTGGCAGCTTCCAAATTTAAACATTTAAAACATTATACCAAGATCCAATTAACCTTTCAGTCTGCATTCAGTGGTAATAGGATTCTTCTTGCTCAGAGTGAGGCAGTTCTGGATGTCCTCAAAGGCTCAATGCAACTGAGATCTGGAAGGAAAAATAAAAACTTTAGTCAACACGAGCACAAACACTAGCTGACATCACTTCCTGCAGCTGATCTGAATATTTAAATGATTGCAAGATTTGTCCTAAAACTTTTGGCCTAAAAAAAAAAAAAAGACAAAGCAAACAGGCATAGATATAACTCAGTAACTCACTTCGCTGTTTTACATTTTCCCGACCCAGTTCTTCCCACACTAGCTCTAACACCTGGCCATATTGGGGAATAACAAACCTCGGGGTCGACTCCCTTTCAGCGAGGCGGAGGAAACCACAGGCACAGGTGGGTAAACTGCTTAGAGCATCTGCCTGTGTGCCCCGCGAGAACATACCTCTGCACACCACCTCATACACCAACTGACAGCCCGAACCACCGCCATGACGACCTGCTTCATAGCAACCACCGTTGCCTTGGTGACCTGCTCCTTAGCAACTGCCGTGGCTCTCAGCAACAGGCAGGTCACATGGGAGGGTCACACACTAACTGCTCTCACACTGCAACACCCCCATCTCCTCCTCTCTTTGCAAACAGGACTCAGCAGCTTGGAGGAAAGAATTCCACATTTAGGTGAACGATTTGAGTGAGCATCCCACATTCCAACCACCCGCCTCCCCTCCCCAAACAAAGCAATTTAAAATGTGAGTAACCCATTTTATAATGATGCTCCTGTTGCCTGTGTGTGCTTTAAGTTGGCTTGAAAAACTTTCAAAGTAAAGCACACACAAAGCTACACATTTATCAAAGGTTTTTGCTTCTTTTTTTATCTTTCTAATAGCATTCTGCAGACTTTGCCGTTTGTAACAAGCGTAAAGACTGCAGAAAAAAAAACTAACATCTCAATACATTAAAGATTAGAATGAATACCCAATCCCCTGAATACCGTGATATTGCATCCAAATTTGGGTTAAGGCTCTGCTTCGTTGTTTCCTGGTGATTTGGGTCCACTCTTGGACTTAGACCTCGATCGAGACTTTGATCCCCTGTTGGAGGCTGGGGTTCGGCTCCTTGACTTGGACCTGGAGCGTGATTTGGACCTGGATCGAGACCGGGATCTGGACGGAGACTTTGACTTGCTGCGCCTGGGCGTTCTGGACTTCGACTTGGACTTTGACCTGGACCTCGACCTTGAGTAGGAACGGGACCTGGAGCGGCTGTAGCGATTACGGCTCCTTGATCGGGAACGGCTTCTGCTCCTGGAGCGGCTTCGACTACGTCTGCGGCGACGGGGACTGCCTGAACGACTGTGGAAACAAAAAATATAAGCACTTAACAGCAAAGAACAAAAACAGGAAGCCAAACACTGCAATCCACCAGTTATGCCGATAGCTGCTGGGGTTTTGGTTTACAAAGATTTCCAAAAAGAGTAATTGGAACAAAGTGGATTATTATCAAATGAAACCTGAATTACATCTAAAGACCTGATAAAACTTTTATTCAAATGGGGGGAAAAGTTTTAAAATTATAAAAAGAGTAATTAGAACAAAGTGGATCATCATTAAATGAAAAGACCTG
Source organism: Jordanella pulchra (assembly GCA_034780135.1). NCBI lineage: Eukaryota > Metazoa > Chordata > Actinopteri > Cyprinodontiformes > Cyprinodontidae > Jordanella > Jordanella pulchra. The sequence goes on along the minus strand of JAUZNJ010018945.1, from coordinate 11,565 downwards.
GTAATACTTTTATTCAAAGGTGAAAGGGTTTTAAAATTATAAGCTCAACTTGGACGGAAACACACATGCTGCTGTTTACAAACCCCTTTTGGGTTTATTTGAAAATCGTTTAATAAACTAGTTTGGGTCGCTGTTTGATCCCCATCTTGACTCATGAAAGTTCTAACTGCTTAAATTACATGTTTTCATAAAGTTTATGGACGTTTTGTGTCACGTGACCACGTGCTCTCAGAGCACATGTATAGCCAAAAAGTTATAACAAACCATTCATTGTTCAGTTCATCATTACCTCCTGCTTCTGCGTCCGTAGCCCCCGTATCTGCGTGGTGGAGCTCCTCTCCTGCTGTACATCGAGTCCGGTGGCCGTCCATAGCGGGCCATCTGAACTCGCAGCTCGCGCCCGTCGAGCAGCGCGCCATCCATGGCGTCCATTGCGTCTTCGGCGTCGCGCTTGTCGAGGAAACGTACGAATGCGAATCCGCGGCTCTCCTTGGTGTACCGGTCTCGGGGGATATAAACGTCCCCCACCCGACCGTACTTCTCAAAAACTCGACGAAGAGTCTCCGGCGAAGTTCTGTAAGTCAGGTTATCCACTTTCAGGGAGGTCATTCCCTCCACGTCTGGTGGCGGCCTTCCGTAGCTCATTTTTTTTTCTTGGTCGTCTCCAATCAACGGAGCGAGGCTGCTTAGATAGAAATTCTTATGCTTCTTTAATGTGATCAATTTGCCAAATCGGACTTTAAAATAGCTAGACTGTAAATTCCCGCTGAATAAATAAAATTTCCGAAAATAATAACCACCCTGCGGTGATCTGACCGCGCTGCTTTTCACGTGAAATGGCGGCAGCACAGCTTCCTTTTACCCTTTTCTTTGCGCTCGCGTTGGCCTCCTCTTATTGGCTGCTAAGATATCCACCTCTTTCTGGACCGTTTTTACACTGCCCTCTATCGGCCAGGAGGTAATTAAACTGTATCCGTAGAAACAGGATTTGCTTTTATAATGTAATCTATTTTTTCCACGATTCGCTAGTTTCCCTTTACACACACATCACATAAACCGTTTCCGAAATTCAGTAATTTTACTGAAATATGATTTCAAGGAATTATTAAAATTTCTTTACATAACCCTTCCCATTATCTACTGTTATAAAATAAAGCAAGTCCTCTATTCTACCAGCCTTTATTTGTTACTAAGTCAGAAAAATACAAAATAATTAGGATTTCCAACATAAATGTAATAAACCTTCGGATTATATTTGTCTTTAGTTTTTTTTTTTTTTTTTTAAACAGGTTTACTTGAAAGAGTGTAGAACCGGCCTTTTTATGACCTTACCAATATAATTAGTAAGTATAATTAGTATACCAGAAGGTGGCAGTGTATACAATAGCATACTAGAGTCCCAGGTAAACGTGCCCTGCATGTTTTAGGTACCTTCTTCCTGACACACCCTGATTTAAATGAATAGGTGATTAACAGGCTATTGATACGGATTATGCAATTATTTAAACCATGTGTGCTGGAACAGAGAAATGTTTCAAATATTCATGGCATAGGTGCCGGAATTGTGAACAACGCCCACACAGCCATCCACTAAGATGGGGAGCACTTTATGCTTTGCTCAGCTGACAAGCTTTATGGAGAAGCTGTTTTGTTTTATCGTAGACCTTAGAACCTCCATACAACTGCCAACATTTTATAATGCTGTATGAAATGAACAGCCAATGGCCTGATCTTTATTTTGAGGAAAAAGTTGATACCAGAGCATAAAATGCTGATGATCTTAAAGTCACTACAAAAGCAACATGGGCCAATAACCTTCGCTCAAAGTCTCAAAGATGCAGTTATTCAAGTAAAAACATGCCTACCAAGCATTGAATGCATTTGCTGTGCCGAACGTGCAGATGTACATGTGTTATCTATCCTCTATAATAATTAGTTGTAAGCACTGTATGAATGAGAAAAAAAAACAATTGTATCTTTAAAAATGACTCAGGAGACTGGGTTACCAGTTGAAGCTCCCACTCTGTTGGTGGTGGGCAGAGGACCTATAGGTTTAGATTGTATGGCAACTGTTTCTGTCAGCCTGCCACGGGGCAGTTATGGCTTCAATGTAGCTTGCCACAATCTCAATCACTTTAAAGGGTTATAAGGTCTTGCTTCTGTCGAGCTTGATAAAGGTCTATATTAATACAGCCATTTTACCATTCAGTAAATCAGATACTATGTTTTCAAATATTAACACAGAATACTTCAGAAACAAGAACTTCAGTGACTCAAGGATGTATTACTTTATTCCTTAAGAGCTGGTATTTTGTAACTTTTGATACATCCATTTCACATCACAATTAGCTGGAAGACACACTGATGAGGGACTTCACTGATTTAAGTGTGTTAAACCTTGAATGCAACCCAAAGTACTGAACAAGGTCGAAATTGCTGAATAGTTCTGAAGAACAGGTTGGTCACCCCTTAGTAAGTGGGCATACCAGGGGTTTACAGTAGCTCTTTAATCCCTCTTGTGCTGGATTTGAGGTTTTATCATCACTCATTAATTAAATAATAGTTCATCTATTTGTTTATTTTCAATTTATTCATAAAACATATTTTCTAACACAAATCTGCTGGTTTCCGAGACGAATTAACCACTCACAACATGGAGGAACCGCTGATGCATATTTTTTACGGAGAAACACTTCCTGTTCTTGTCTTACTCTCTTCTGATTGGTTATTCTAGTTTCCGCCTCCTGTCATTGTCTCGTTACACTGCCCCCTGTTGAACTGGAGTCCACAACAACTATCGCCGTAGACATCTATTTCTGTCTTTGTTTTAAAAGCGACCTAGATCACAGTCCATCTGCAGCTCGATTGGTGTTCTATACATCTTCTTGCGTCTATGACGCTTTTTAAAGCTTAAAGGGTTCAATTCTCATATTTTCTTGTTTTAACATCATATGTTTTAAATTAGTCTGTAACAAAATGCCTCTCGTCTGGTTTTGGGCACTAAGCCACCCACTGCAGTGCAGCAGGAGATAGCCGCTAGCAGCTGCTGGAGAAAAAGGGGACTGCGCAAAATAAATAAAAAAATAAAAAAAACGGTCGGGATTTGCGCCTGTGTGACGTCATGGGGATCCACAGGGCTCTGTGACAGAATCAGAAGTGGAAGTAGTGGGGGGGAGGATGTATGATCAGCCTTGTCGGAGGTGTCGGAGAGCGTCTCTTTACCACACAGCGTCCGATATAGAAGATGCGTGCTCGGGAATTTTGACCTTTTAGCTGTTAAAGCGACTGCTACGTTTATTTTCTACCCGAAAAAACACAGAGAAAAACACTAAGAGACAGAGAGGGGATAAGCAGCTAGACAACAACTATACTAATCCCTGGGACGGTCACATTCACGGCGGAGGCTCGGATCCGACAGAAATGAACAGAGGCAGCACCATCTGGATTAAATGATAGCGAATGAAGAGCCGCGGCGCACAAAGCGAGCCTGAAGTGTTATGCCAGTTCATCCGTGCGGCGTTTATTTGACTGGAAATGGGAGCTTTAACAAGCAGACAGAACATAGGCGTGGAAGAAGTGGATATTCCATCCAATTCGGTGTATCGTTATCCTCCGAAATCTGGTAAGTCAACAACAAACAGATCGGACTGAGGTGGGTTACTGCTCCAAAGATCGCTGCACACGGTTTATTCTGAGCTCCATCAATAAACCCGGTTATATGACGGGCCTGTGGAGCAGGCACCCTCAGCCTCTATGCTATTAAACCATCCTCTATTACAATAAATTATGCAGTTTTACTCAAAACATGACTGACACAAAACACTTTTTACATTTTGGTTCAGCGGCGGAGAACCTGCTTATTCATTAGTTTTCGGCCTCTTTGATTATACATTAAAGGGTCAAAGTTTTTTGCCGTTTAATTTCCTTTTTATTATATTCCAGTAAGGCATTAGGCTATATATAGATCTATGTTGAGAAAAAGGTTGCAACTAACGATTATTTTGCCAATCAGTTAATCTGTCATTATTTTTTCGATTAATAATTGGATAGCAAAAGGTTTCTTAAAGAAGATTGTTTTAAACTAAAAAGGTAATTTTTTTCCCACTTGAGGAATTCCCGGGAGAAAATATTGAGAATATTAAAGGTTAACCCATTAATTGTTTGAATCTTATAAAACAAATTTCAAACTAATATCTAAGATACCACCAGATATGTTTCTTTTAAAAATGTATGATTTTGTTATTTGAATCATAGTTTTATTTTGCAGTATAATGAGTCTTGGTTGTAATTTTGAATCATTTTTGGTGAACTGTTTATTAAATAAGCAATATACTGTAAGTGAATTTAACATTCACCCTCCACACATCCTCCTAAATACAAAAGTCTTGATTGTGGGAACATGGTGGTGGCAGCATCATGCCGAGGGGAAGCTTTTCCTCAGCAGTGACAGGGATATTGAAATTAAATTCGACTAAAAAAATACTTTATTAATCCCAAAAGGGAAATTCATCTATGGATTGAATTCAGTTAAGGATTAAGGAGGTAAAAGTAAAGATGGCTACATGTTAGAATCTGCAAAAGAGTCGGATGGAAGATCATTTCCAGGAGGGCAACCGTAAACATACAACAGGAGGTTTAATAGAGTGGTTCTGATCAGTGGTCTCAAGCCTCAGTCTTTGGGTATTGTGTGTTTCAGGCTTTTTATGCATTCCTGGCTAAATGCATTTAAATTAAATGACATGAAATCAAGTCTTACTGCTTTCCAAATCATTTGCTTCAGATTTATTGAAGCTGATGGACAGTAAGTTTGAATTTCAGGATTTAGATCAAAGTTTATTTACTGTATTAGAATGGCTCAGTCAATGCTCAGCCTTAATTCCATTAAAACGTTTTAGTAAGATTTGAAAATGGCTGCTCAGAAAAAAAAACCTTTTCTAGATATGCAAAGCTGTAAATCAGATAAAATTCCATTGATTTACATAAAAGCTCGTGTTTCCATTGTGAAATTAAAGGTTCAATGGATACTTTTTGCCAGCATTGTTTAGCAACAACAAACCTGTGAAGCTTTGTTACAGCGATGCGTTAACTGCTTTTGAGGCTAAAGCGGACCTGTCTGCTTCAGTTTTTTATGCCATGTCTGTTTCTTCTTAGCTGCACCACACTAAGCTCCCCCATCCTGATTTAGGACTAATCCTATTTTAGTGTCAAAAATGAGATTGTGTTGGAACACATCAAGATATTACTCCTCAGAACTAAGGTTATATTAGACATGAAGCAAGATGATAGGCACACGGGAACAATAAATCTGTTGTATATTTTTATTGTTAAAAATAAAATGCTTGAAAGATAAAAGGAGATTTTATTTTTTGGATGCTGTTTCCACGACAGCCAGTAAAACCGATCTGTTAGCGCCAGTTCTCGTCTGTGGGATCTGGTGACAAGGCTACTTTTCCCATGTGCTGTAAATAATAGGAATGTGATTAGGAGCTTTTTTTTTTTTCTTTCCTCCAGTGTGGTAATGGCTGTCATTGTATGACAGAAATATAATTCAAAGAAGCTATTTCAGTGTTCCCAGGCAGAAACATCACTAGCAGGCTGCATGTCATGTGTTGAGACCATGAACCACCATTATGGTCTTATGATATTAGCCTCGTCTGTCATTAAAAAGCAACACGTCCATTAAAGCCTCTTGTTGTCCCTCTTGAATCTCTGTAATCATCTGAAAAAGATGCTAGCTGGTAAAAAACTGATTTTTTTTTTTCCCCAAACAAAGCAAATCTGTTTTAACCACTGTTGCAGTTGGATATTATTAGTATATTTTTTTTTAACTGATGAAGCCATTTTTTTAATATAAGATTCTTTAGATTATTATTTTTTTATTACAGAAGGCTGTATAGATTTTTTTTTTCAGTTTTTATGGCTTTATTTTCACAAAATCTCTTAGTTAAAGTACTGCCTTGTATTTAAATTTATGTCTTTAGTTGTTCCTTTGGTTTTATCAGTTCTAATTTTATTGTTACTTTAGGGAGGTTAACAGCACAGCCTCTTTTAACAGGGTCAAAATACCCCCAGAAAAATACCAACAAACAACTCATTCTTGTAATTATTCTTTTTTTGTTATATGTGTTTAAATGTATTCCTTTTTTCCTTATTTTGCAGGGAGTTACTTCGCCAACCATTTCATCATGGGAGGAGAGAAGTTTGACTCCACCCATCCGGAGGGGTACCTGTTTGGGGAAAACACAGATCTTAACTTCCTGGGAAGCAGACCAGTAGCAGTAGGTTTTTTTTTTTTCTATACTGATTGTTAATTTTGAGGGTTGTTTTGACTGGAACCTTCCAATTAGAAATAGAATAACTTTGTTTAGCTTAAAGTTTATCTTTTTATTTCACTGCCTTTGCCATTAATGTCCATTTATCCTTCCTTCTCACACCTAAAACAATCAAAACAAGTTTCTTTAGACAGGAATGAATATTTATTTTATTTATGTTTTCAGTCATTAGCCTTGTATCATTTTGACATTGAAAACAATCTATTTAAAGTTTGCTTCTTTACTTGCTGAATTAAATACTATGTAGGAAAAAAATGTTAAATGATCATAAGTTAAATTCGAAAAGAGACAATTATTTCATTTTAATTATTAAACAACATTGACAAACAAACCTTCGATAAAAATCTTCAACTAAAAATAGGTTTCAAATAAATTGATAATAAAGACAAAAAACTAGCATGTTTGTCTTCGAGGTCGAAAAGGTGATCAGCAAACAGGACCTTCTTATCTTTGTACTGATCACCACACTGATTGAACATGTGGTGGTGTTAAAAACGAGCTGCTGACTTTTTGACTTCTGCAAAGACAATTAACAGCCCTTCAAACTATCACAGATTGAAATTTATTTCATCTCATTAAGCTAATTAGACGGGAAAATCATTATCTGCTGACTCGACACGCTGTGAGACGGACAAGTGACACATTCTCTGGAGAGTTTGTTCCAACTCCATCAAGAGCCTGAAGGTCAAATTAAGGAGAGCTGCAGAACCAAAGCCTTCGCTCCTGCAGAGGAAAAAGAGAGTTTGACGGAGACGATCTGAGGCTGAAATAAAAATGCTTCTCCTCCGTCCTTCTCAGCACCAATCTCAGTGGTTCTGCTGTTTCTGGCTCCGCTGGGGCTAAAATTAGTCAGACGGTTTTTCCCTGGTTTTCTGGTTGTGTATAATCCCGCCTTAGGCACATAATTCAGATAGTAGCTGCAGTGTTGTTTTTCCATTTTGATCTTTACTTTTTTTTCAATGCTTTAGCAGCATTGTATAATGGAGTTTGGTTTCACAGACCTAGCCACAGTTGTTCTTTTTGTCTGCTGCACCACACTGGCGCCACAAGTATGCCAATGTCTGAGGCTATATTTAAGGATTTATTAGAAGGTCGTTCCTAGGAATAAAAAAAAAAAATCTATATATTTTCTGCCTCAATGAATAAAATTTCAGGGTGGTTGATAAAAAATGTTCTCAGGCAGCATTTATGAACTATTGAACCGTTCAGTGGGGCAGGAGGGTAGCAGTAATTTCACTAAAGCCCATTTAATGTTTATGGCCATTTTCCTACATTCTACTGTAGAGAAAACATTCCGAACTGTTTTACAGTCAAAGAACTTTGTAAACTTGCTGCCATTTGCCTTGTTTTGTTTCCCAAATTATTCTGTTACCTGTAGGTCCATCTGTCCAGCATGTGAAATCTAGTTTAAAGTGTTTAACTCACCCGTGGTCATGAAATCTGGATCGTGACCAAAAGAACGAGATCCCGGATACAAGCGGCCGAAATGAGCTTTCTCTGTAGGGCGGCTGAACTTTCCCTTAGAAACAGTGTGAGTAGCTTGTTCATTCGGGAGAGGCCCGGAGTAGAGCCGCTTCTCCTTCACATCGAGAGGAGTCAGCTGAGGTGGCTTGGACTTCTTTTTTGGATGCCCCTGGAGATCTCCCTTGGGAGGTATTCCAGGCACGTCCCACTGGAAGGAAGGCCCAGGGGCCGACCCAGGACAGCATGGAGGGACTATGTCTCTTGGCCTTGCTGGGAGCGCCTTGGGCTTCTCCCAGCAGAGTTGGAGGAGGTGTCTGCGGAGAGGGAAGTCTGGGAGTCTCTGCTGAGACTGCCGCCCCCGCAAACTGGTCCCAGATGAAGCGGGAGACGACGAGTACGAGTAAAAGGAGATTTAGCAGGATGTTGTCATGTTGGTTAACGGTGAACTTATATTAAGAATTTACATCATACGTTGCACCTCTTGTCTCCATCTGTAGTTTTCATTGACTGTTTTTGGATCAAATGATTTTTCTTTTTATATTATTTTTATCCTTTGATTTTATTTTTACTACTGTAACAGTGCGACCATAGCGCGTACAGCTTTTGGTATCTTTTCCTCAGTGCTTGGTGCTGAACAGCACTCAGTCAGCAGAACCTCAATCTGCAAACCTTTGAAGTTTTTCTTCTTCGTCTTTGATGCCATTTCTGTGACTGAACATTGGCGTGGGAATTTGTAACTTTATGTAAAATAATCTGGGTGGGGATTATGCAAATCTACATTTCTCTGAAACGTGCTCTCTCCTACACAAAGGTGAACTGCGAGAAGTTTGCGAGTAAAATTTAGGATCATTTACTGGTCGCGTTCGTAAAAGCCCACCTTAGGAGAAACAGTAAGAGAAATTTACACCAAAAATACAAAAATTTTGTTGTATGAGTCCCATTTTTTTTGTTTATCTAATCCTAAAGTAGCTGCAGTTTTAACAAAAAAAAACAACATTTAAATGCTCCTTTCTTTATGTTTTCACAAGTAAGTCAGACTATGTCCAAATCCCTTAAAGGTTTTAGCCCTTTAACCTCATTAGCACTGCTTGTTGCTAACAGCATCGTTAGCATCTAACTGTTAAACAGTTACAGATTTTGAAGAAAATCAAAATCAAATCAATAATTGAATTTGTGCGATATGCACAAAAAATCTTATCAAGATATTTGGTCATGTTATAATGATAAAAATAAAAGTAACAAGTCCTTTTTATGTAACTGTATGTGTTTACCAAAGCAACCAAAGCATCACAACCTCAAATTATACTCATGAAGAAAAAACACGTTGAAATTCAGCCTCTTCAGGACACAAGTTACATAAAGAAGTAAGATTTATTTCTTTAAACATCTCAGGTAGCCGTATACAATAACATTCTTCAAATATATCAATAAACTAAAAAATAAAATAAAAATTCAGAGTTTCCCCCAGTTTCTAGAGTTTCTAATCATCATAGATTCTTATTTATCTTTTAGACAATAAATCAAAACTATTATAATGACTAGAGACGTTTCATGATAACGATAAACGATACGATAAAATACCCACCCCAGTCAAATTACAGTAATGTGGTTTTTTTTTAATCCAAAATTTTAAGAACTTGTTGTTTTTTTTTTCTTAATATTACTCCAGAAATTCACACAGCAAATTTGAATAAATGCAACTGTGTCTTTTGTCAAAATAATTTCTACTAAATTCTCAGTAGTAAAAAGCTCTAATAGTTTTTCACAGACTGGACTTAAAGTAGCCGTGTAGGTGACGTTCAGTGTTGCCAGTGAGGTTTCAGTGAATGGTCTGTTACAGCAACAGCTCTATGTGTGTGTTTGTTTGTGTGGTTTGCAGGCGTGACTCCTGCTGAGCCCAGATGTGTAATAGTGCTGAATATGGTGTTATTCAGAGCCACACAAACACCCTTAAACACACGTGAACTCAGATGAGGGGTTGTACTGTGGAGGTATCCCGACCACATCCTGCATGTTTCTTCTCCTGAGATCCTCAAACCGCTCCAGTTTGGCTGAAAGTTTCAGGCAACGAACCATAAACAGCCAAGTTTAAAGGTTATGTGTTTAAAAAAAAAGAAAAAAAAGATATAATATTTGATATCAGACACAAATCTTCACCTGTTGTTTGGTGACAATGCAAATGTGCTTTTAATTTAATATTTTGGTTGATTAATTATAAAAAGAACATTACTAGTAAATTCCTTTTTATGCCAAATTTATTCACTTTTGTCTCACTAGTGTAAAAAAGTCCCGACTAGTTGACTTTTTCTCATACTAGTTAACAAGTTGTCAATAAAAACCTTAACATGTTGACACCACGATGTAACTATGGCCTCTGGCTCACTAGTTACACTTTGATAGGCGTGTTAGGTGTCCGAGGATAATGTCAAAATTAAACTAGTTGTCTTGGAGAGCCTGAAAAGCAAAACTCTTTGGCAGAAACAGCTCCCTTGTCAAAGTTCCTGCACACTAAGGAGCTCAGTGAATCAATTAGGATGTTTTAAATTATAAAACTCAATAAACTGATTATTTTCTTGTTTGTAGACTAGACTAAATATTTGAACAGAACCTCTAGAAATGTTTATTTTCATAAGTATAGAATATTGAAATACACATTCTATAGGAACCCTGATAAACTGCTAAAAAGAGTAAATGGCTTAATAAGTAAATAATTTAGGTACTTGTGGTTCTTATCCTATTTGGACAAATATTATCGTTTTATATGCACAATTGTACTTTTTCAGAGTATGAAAGGTTTGCTTAGTTTTTTTGAACACTATTTTCGATGTATTTACTTGGTGACATATAGGATCCAGTAATGCAAATGACAGTCATTTATGCTCCTTAATGGAGCAAATTAGGCTCCTGAAATGCAGAGAAAAGGGAAAAATGGGTAACAGAATGGTATCTATTTATAAGCTGTTTTCTTATAACTTGGTTTACATATTTACAAGAAAATGTGCGATATCAATTCTTTTAATGAAAACAATGAAGAGATTCCAAATGTCTTCATAAACATTTTGTTTATTTCTAAGAAGATATTTTATTTTCTCCAATGTATACTGCATCGCTGTAGCACTAATCCAGGTGTGTGTTTGTATTGGAGTCAGAATGAGGTTGTTGTAAAGTGAAGACATTTTTCTGTTATTTTGCTAATATTTAGGTTTACAATTAAACTGTTCATTGGGTTAGGGCGAGGTATGCATTGGTAATGGTTCGGTTTAGGGTTAGTTTTAGGGTTAGGGCATAGAAAGGTTTGAAAATCACTACATACAGCAGGACACACATTTTAAATATAAAGCTCCAGTTAACTATTACACATTTTAAGGTCTGCAACGTAAGCAGTTCAACTTAGGCGTTAAGTTAAAGCTCCTCCCATATGGTGCTACGTTTAGGTGGATTAACAAAGATATTTTGTCATTTAAGGGTTTTCCCCACATAAATACAGTGTTATGAGAGACCAGAAAACAATCGTTTTTAAAACCAAGTCCCACTGTGGACAGATTTCAAAATGATTGTTTTGTTTCCTTGTGTTCTTGCGAAGGGAGACTTTGTTTCTGAAACAATAACATCTAAAGCCTCATTTCTCTCTGTCGCCCACATGCACCTATTTTTGCTGCTTTTACTTCGTTTGAGCTGAGTGTTTACTCCACCGCGTTTGCCGTCTTTCTGTGTAGCAATCAATTTCAGAAATGCTTCATGCACTCCTGTTCATGCATGTTTATATATA
>JAUZNJ010018934.1:0-17290 GCA_034780135.1 Jordanella pulchra | reverse complement strand
GAACCCCCCTCTGATGACATTTCAACTCCCTCCTACAGTAAGAACAACCCGAAACGTTCTGTCACTGAGTTTTCCCATGTGCTGTGAACTCACCAGTCTGCTTTCTCTCCCAGTGACAGTTCCTGCTGGTTTGTTTCCCCCTGGACCTTGCTTTGGTCACGCTAACCAGTCTCATCATCTCAATAAATATCTTAACTTGAAAAGTTCTTCTGTTTTGGTGTTCTGGATGTGGGTTAGACAGCTCAAAACCCCAACGTGACAGATACAGATTATTGAATTTAGTTTGATACCACTTGACAGCAGTGTAAAAGCAGCACCAGTTTAATATCCTTTCACACTATATAAAACAGCAACATTAAATAGCCTAAATCTAATAGTTTTTGCTATTTTTCTCATCTTCTGCATACTCTGTTAGCAACCTCTTTCCATGTTAATCCTCCTGAAGACAACTAAAATTGCACCATGCTATGACCTAGAACCCACATGTTGTTATGAGAAAATAAGATATCCTGCAAAGACCATCCAAGATGAGAAAGAGAATAGACTGTCTTCTTCCAGGATAAAAATGCACAATGAAGGGTTTTAAAATGAAAATGAACTGGCTGCAATTTTGTTTGACAGGAATTGTTTTCAAAGCATAATATTGTTGAATTGAAAGATCAAAAACAAGAACATTTATACAGATAAAAAAGATTTGCACATCTGTTGAATTTTGAGCAACACTCACCATGAACAAGGGAGTAGGTAAACACAGTTAAATATCAGTGATAGCACATCCTTATCATGGTATCAACTCATAAAAAACAGCGACCAGAAAAGTGATATTGCCTGTCTCATCTGATTTTTTTATTCAAAGATAAAGGGAATATTCTTAGTAAAAAAAACATATTTTTCAGCACTCAGAGAACCTAAGTCGGTTTTTGAGGTTCTTCAGAAATCTGGACCTTGATCTCCAGAGAAGCATCCTGCCCTGTCACTCTAAAGCTGACCAAGTATCTGCTTTTTATTGTTCAAGTTAGAGTACAAGAATTGTTATAATAATGCTTGAAAAAGTAATGATTCTATTTAAGAAATCAAAGCACATTTTGTTGTAGTCCTCACTCTGACATATGAAGCTTATGTGAAAATTTAATCTAGAAGACTCTGATCAGCCTTACTTGGAACACCTGGGGACGTCCCTTGCTCAAGCCTCAACCAATCACACTGGCACCACACCTCTTTCAAAGCCAATCATCTTTCAAGAAAACCTTCATCTGGCTCCTGGCTTTGCCTCCCTCCAGCACGCCAGCAAACGTTCCCCTACTTCCACCCCATCTCCTCCCCTGCGCTCAGACAATTCTCAGTCCAACTGCCCCTCTGGCTTATTACACCACCAGTGTCCTGGCCCTGGGAGGAAGACTACTCTATCCGTTCTCTAGGTTATTCATTCAAGCAAATTCATAGCATCACAGTCTTCTGCCTTGGCCGGAGAACTTATTTCATTCATGTCAATAAAACTTTTCCAATTGCAGCTTTTCTCTATGTGAGTCTCTCCAGGTTGAACTTCTATTTAATACAGACATGCTTATGTGTTCTGACATGACTGTTATCAGATGAGAGTGACGCCACTTTAGACGAGTTTACAGAATTCATAACTTCTGTTACTTTTAGAGCTGTGTCCTCACAGCACACTGTAAATTTTTTTTATAAATTCACAATATAAAGTACTGTAATTTTCCATAATTTGTTTTTGGTGAGAGAGTTCTGACAACTCCATTGATAACAGTGGGCAACATTTTAGAGTAATTTACAATAGAGAAACATTAAGAGAAACAATCTATAAAAAAACAGATCAGGTTTTATTTATGGAATTTAAAAAAAGGAGAAAATTCACTAAAAAACAGAAAAGATCCTGGCAGAAAATTAACAGGACCTTTTATTGTTTTTTTTACTGAATTTTGAATTTCTTTATTTTATTTATTAATTTGTATTTTTTTTAAGTCCTCAGTACTGTTTTGGTGTGGGACCCTGAAGTCTCATGTCTGATGAGACAGATCTTGTTCAGTAGTGTTGGATAACTCCTTCCAGTAAACCCTGCATACTGTACGTTTAGTCTTGCTGTAGGCGCTGTGTCTGCGGTAAACATTTCTGTTGCCTGCACAGTGTCACTCTATGTTTTAGAAAGTAGACCAAAAGAGCACTGGGAAAAAAAATCCTCATTGAAAGACAACACAAAGCCTTCCGTAGACCCTAAGTTTTTTGGTACAGCTAAACCAGTGTTAAACAGTTCTAATAAAACTTAGGCTCCTTCTTTTATTCCCTGTTCCTTGATTGAATAAAATGCCCCTTTAATACCTAATTCAATTTCCTTTTTGTTGTTTCCATTACTACTTTGATGTAGGAATAATTAAATTACACAGACTCCAACTCAAATATGGATTTGGGGAAGAGATTCCCTCCTGCACATCATATTGATATTCGAGGCAACAAATCTCATCAATTACAGTCATTATATTTGTTGTTGTAAGAAAATTAATGACATATATACATTCTTAATATGTCCATCTTCTAACTCTGGTCCTTACTTCCAGTTGTCTTTGGGGCAATGGGCAGGGTATCACCCTAGACAGGTCACCACTCCATCGCAAGGCGGTACAGAAACAAACCACCATGTATTCACACATACTCATACTGAAGGGCAGTTTAGAGACCAGTAAATCTAATAGTCATGTTTGTAGACTATGAGACTCACATGGATAGAAGATGTAAACTTCATGCAGAAAATCTTTTGCTGCAAGGCAACAAACAGTGCTACAAACAGTTTAATCCAGTTCGTGCAATCATAGTGATATTTTCATAAAGGTAATTGTTTTATTTCATTTGAATTTTTTAAAATCAAAGGTTCCTTCCATTATCACGTAGTATCACATAATTATAACTTAGCTATGACTCATAATTATGAGCTGTTATTATAGCGAATTGTATCTCCTAATGATAGAGAGCGCAAGATGAGGCGTATCTGTATAATGATTATGAAATGCATTATTTTTTATGTTAAACTGTGTTGACCAAGTTTGAATGGACAACCATTGTGCTTTATTTTCCAAACTACAATCTCAAGAAAACGTTAAATCTAAGCCTAAAAACCCTGAACTATTGACAGCAGTTTATTCTTAAATGGACAGTCTCATGTTTACCCCTCTGCTCTTCATCACTTTCATCACTTTCTCTCCTCGGCTCCCTCCAGCTCCCCCTCTCTCTGTTTCAGCAGGTAACCTTAGTGAAGGGGAGAACAGCAGAAGCGCAGTTGCACTTCCCTCCGTCCATGGACCCTCTGTATGCCTGCCCCTCTGTGCGCGGATCCGAAACGCTCGATACAACTTTTCCATCCGCGTATTATCCTTTCCGTTTGCTAGGAAATTACAAGCATGACTGGACAGCGTGTTCAAAATTAAAAACGACCTGCAGTCCAGCAAAAGTAAGGTAAAGATTTATTTCTAACATGTTCTGCTTTGCATCCTTTATATGTAAATATTAGCAGCTTTATTGTGACTAAGAAAAAGCTGCCTTATTATGTTTTTATTTATTTATTTATTAGATCCATGCAAAAATATAATAAAAAAGCATTGCTTGTGATAAATGACTAAAAAATAAAATAGCTACCATTTCAAGTTCATTCATAACAGAATCCATTTCCTAAAACAGAAACACGTTTAAGGATTTTTCAATGCAACTAACTGTACAATATCCTAACAAACAATATGATTGCTGGCAACATGATTAACCTGTGTGAAAAAGCTATTAGCACTTATCATTACACCCGATATAAAGGCAATTATCTTGAACCGCAACGGTTGATGAGAATGATTACAAGCTTATTATTGCAGCAAAAAATTCTCCAACATAAGCAGGACTCTGCCACTTCACTGCCTGCATATTTTTTTGCAATATGCTTAATAAGTAGAAAATGTCTGACCTTATGAAATTCAGGATTTAAAATGGTAACAAAGGCAAAAATTACAATTTTAGGTATATTGAAGCAGTTTAGAATTAAGCACCGCAAATATGTAATGTATACTAGAAAAACAGGAAAAGTTCATTAAAATGTATTATTTTTCCTTTAATGCATTTTATGGTAATCAGATTCTATAACCTAATAACTCAACAAATACAAAAAATGTATTTAAGCATTAAAACATAAATATGCAAAGTTTGGTTAATGTACACTGGCAGTGTTTGGTTGGCTGATTTTCTTTTACCAGCATAGTTTAGAATGATGGTTTTAAGTAACATCAAAACATCACCATGAAAGTAGAAAAATGAATATCTGACTGCAGTACACATTGTTTTCAAGCTATTAATCATTAGAAACATGTTTGTTCTTCTTCCCATTTTTCTTTTCAACTCAGGCCCCTGATGTAGAACCAGTCCAGACACCAGAACAGGAGTTGTTGACATTTCCAATCATTTCTCCAGCCCTCCTGGTTACAATGGAGATGTCTTTGCAGAGTTCTACTTCCTGTGCATCACTCTACAACACCAGCATGACATTTAATGCATCAGGGAACAACACCTTTGAACAGTTTACTGAAATCAACCTTTCTGAAATCCTTGGTCCCAAGAGATCCCCCTTTTTTCTCCCTGTGACAACTGTTTATCTTTTAATTTTCCTCACTGGGTTGTCTGGAAATCTTCTCACGTGTGCAGTAATAGCAAAGCACAAGAAGATGCGAAACCCCACTAACTTCTACCTTGTGAGTCTGGCTGTCTCAGACCTTCTTGTGCTGATGTTTGGTATGCCTCTGGAGATTTATGACCTTTGGGAGAACTACCCATTCCCCTTCGGTGAAGGCGGCTGCTATTTTAAAACCTTCCTCTTCGAGACCGTCTGCTTTGCCTCCATCCTTAACGTCACCGCACTCAGCGTGGAGAGGTACATCGCTGTGGTGCATCCACTTAAAACACGATACCTATCCACCAACCAGCATGCCAAACGTGTCATCACCTTCGTGTGGGTGGTATCGATGATCTGCGCCATCCCTAACACTTCGCTTCATGGGATCTTCTACTTGCCTGAGAGAATGGAGGAGTCTGCCATATGTGCTGTGATCAAACCCCTGTGGATTTATAACTTGGTGATGCAAATCACAACTGTTTGTTTCTACTTTGCTCCTATGATGATCATTAGCATGCTCTATCTCATTATGGGGGTTCATTTGGGTAGAGAACGACGGCGTACCAGGAAGAACCTAGGGAAGAACTGCTTCAGGAACAACAGGAGAAGGGTCACTGGTGAGAATGGGCGTAGAAGACAGGTCATCAAGATGCTCTGTGAGTATAACATAACAAAACTAGCAATATGTTATGCAAGGATAATTTGTAATGGGAATTTATATGACTATTCTTTATACCTTACTGTTTTTCTTATATATATTTTTAAATAGTGCAATTTATGTCATATTTTTTCATAATGATAATAATTGCTGAAGCAAAATTCCTGAGGAAGTCCATTTGAAGTCCTGTTATCTCAACATGTTATTTTCAGAGGGAGCTACAGAGTTCCTGTATCATCTCAAACTCAAGTGTTGAGTGTTTTGTTGTTGAGCAAGGAAGGGTCTGTGGCAAAACGTTTCCAGGTATTCTCAATACCTTGTTTATTTTATTGATTACCCTTCCAGAGAAATGAAACTGAATCAAGCCTGAAAAAAAGAAAACAAAGAAAAAAAAATCTCTCAGAGAAAACATTTTGATTTATGAAACGGACATCGTGGCTATGGTCATCATAGTCTGTCATACATGTGAACATTGGGTATACATTTTTAATGTTGCAGAAAACAAAACCACACAGCAGTTTGTCAGATCTTTTAATTGGATAATTTTTTTGTCAGCTTAGAGCTCAGTAGTAAAAAAATTCAGAAGTAGCACCATAGCGTTGATTTCCTGTGAGCACATCATGCATGCCCATTGAGGTTAGATCAATATTACACATGTCCAAAACCTTCAATCATAACATACTGGTACATGGCTTACAAAAAAAGTAGAAAAAAGAAATCTAATTAATATATTCTTCCTCTTTAGATTACTTAGCTTATATACTACCAATCTAGCCCACTTAAATAAAAGAGACAAAAAATATTTTATTTTTTATGAGCTGTATAGTTTGTTGAAGGTTAGATTAGGGATCGGTAAGCCACAGCTGGAAGACCTACATCTTTCAGAGTTAAACTTTTATTGCCATTGAGTTATTTACATTTTATGCAATGAAATTTGACCAAATTATGTGGTATTGTAAATCCCTGTAACTCTTGTCTGCAATATATATATATATAGCTGTAGTTCTTAGGCATGCATTAGTAGGATAAGAAATGTATGAACTGAGCAGGGGTAAAACAAACAATAGAAGGTTCAATGATATTTCAGTTTTGTACCAGCATTTCTACTACTCATAATTTATTACCAGCTTTCTAATGATACTACCACCAAGGTCAAATAAAAGGCTATTTTAAAGATATTTTTGATTAAAAATGTACATTGTGTCTCTTTAAAATCCATAAATTAAAACACAGTAATGAAGACAAATTTGAACTGAGATTTCAAGTTCACCTTATTATTGTTATTTATCCTTACTTCTCCAGTGGTTGAAAACTTCATTCTGGCTAATTGCACTGCCTGCATTCTAGTGTCGACTTTATGTTCATCAGCTGGTCCAAATGTGCAACTTCAAGATAACTTCTGAATACTGTTTACATGTGATTCATTGAACAAAAGCCTCTTTCAAAATCTGCACTGGATGCTTGAAGTGTAGCACAAATAATTGATCACATTTAAGTGCTGCAGCCACCAAATCTGAAAATGGTCTGATTGACACATGTCTAAGTTTCTGCTTCACTATTGTCCTTGAATTCAGCATATTTCCTGCTGATGTACTTTACAGAAGTGGCATAAAATGCCCTTATACTTCTTTGCCGGTTTAGAAATGTCTTGATGCTTCTATACCAAATGCAGACCACTACTCTAATTCATCTTAAGCAAAACAGGCATCAAAGGAGTGTTTTAAGCAACCTTTAAAGTTTTAGTTGCAGTCTAAAAATGCTTGTTAGTTTTAGTCACAATTCATCTCATATCTGAACTTTTTATAGTAAGGTTTTAGTCAAGAAAACTTTTAATCTAGTTTCAGTTGGATTACATTGTTTTTCCATTTATCATTTATGCATATACTAAAGTACGCCATCTTTAAATGTTGACCTTTTAACACAAAACATTTTAAAGTAGACTTATCTTAACAGAACATATTAACGTATAAATACATTTATTGTGCAGCTTAACATATGTTCAAATGCAATTCAAAAGTACTTCATTTATCCCAAAGGGAATTAAATAAAAATAAATTAAATTTCATCAGCTGATGAAATACCAAAAATACCTACGTATATTTAGGAAAACCTCCCTTTTTTGGACTGGGAACTAAAAGCTAATACAGCAGAAAAGATAAACATTTTTTTAGGTGATATCCCTTTCCTCCCCATTTCATTCATACAGTTCTTGTCTCATTCATTCAGTTCTTACTAAATCCTTTATTTTGTAGTAGAAACTCACTTATGTTCAAACTATTTTTATTGTTTTTAGCTCAAAGCTTGATTTATGATTACGAAAAGTGACACGTGTGGATAAAACGTCTGAAGCTTTTATACTCCATGCTGCTTTTCCACTTGTAC
Organism: Jordanella pulchra; assembly: GCA_034780135.1. Classification (NCBI taxonomy): domain Eukaryota; kingdom Metazoa; phylum Chordata; class Actinopteri; order Cyprinodontiformes; family Cyprinodontidae; genus Jordanella; species Jordanella pulchra. The sequence continues at coordinate 9,596 of JAUZNJ010018934.1, read as the reverse complement.
CCATTGTTCTGTCTTGCTTTTTAGGGGAGTGTACAGTGCAAACCACAAGCTTACAATAACATTAGGAAGTAGAAAACACTACTGTTTTTAACTTTTTCAAAGCCTTTTTGTGTATTCCAAGAGTGTCAGTAATTTATTTCCAAGAGATTTTCACAACCTATTAATCATGGTGATATTTACAGTGCCCTGCAAAAGTATTCCTCCCCTTGAACTATTCTCTGAGCTGCTTGGTGTGTTCCTTGTTCTTTTTAATGCTCTCTTTGCTTTTAACAGACCTCTGAGACTATCACAGAGCAGGTACATTAACACAGAGACTTGATTACGCACAGTTGGATTCTTTTTATCATCATTCGCTGAACTTCTGGAGAGATTTGCTTTAGTGAAAGTGAAGGGGTCGATTAATTTTGCACGTCCCACTCTAGTTATTTATTTGTTAAAAAACATAAAACATTCAATAAATTTTGTTCCACTTGTTTATTCTTCACTAAGAATTACAAATTTATTCATATTTGAAAGCTGAAATGTGGAAAAATGTTGAAAAGTTCAAGGGGGATTAAATACTTCTGCAAGGCACTGTCTGATCTGAGATACAAGACATTTGCAGGGGTCTATTTTGCAAATCGTTGATAGGAGCTGTCGCTTGACCACAATGTTCTTCAGGATTAAACTGTTTAAGATTTTTCCTAGGTGTTTGGTGTGGAACTTCTGTCCACACCAACATCACTTTATTCGTTGGACACATAAATCAAACTTTAGCTTCCAGACTACATGATAATAGTGCGCATATAACCAGAACTGGTTATATGTATATCATAACACGCTAAAATATATCATAACATACTGACAGAACATAGAGAAGTAGGTAAACTTTGCTGAAAATTACACTTGCTGTACATCAATAAATCACAGCATTTTCCATGGTAACACACACAAATCTTAAACTTATGTTATAACAACAAAGTTAAATGTACACAGTAATCTCTTTCCCTCACCCGATTTTGCCATATTACAGGACAGCCTTTTCACTTTGGTGCAGTGCAAATGCACTGAGGGAACAGGTTGGTATTGATGACTTTTGTCCAAGATCTGCAATTTTTTGTAAGTCCTTATTTTATGTAAGTCATATTATTCCTCCTGAGCTTTTCAGAGATCCATAATCCTTTTGAAACTTTCTTTGTACTAAAAGAGCACATAGCACTCTCCTTTTCTTCTCCCAGGTCTGTGTGGTACAGCCCATCTCTACTAAAACTGCCCCACCAGGGATATGGACAAAAATAAAACATAGTGGGTTTCATCTAGCAAGTGTACCTAAGTATTCATATAAGATTTAACTCTTTTAGCGATTTATTGACAAACTGTGCTGAAATCTAGACCAAAGTTGACTTCTTCTTTGCTCCACCCACTTCTCTGTCTCAATGCACAGTGGGAAATGAATGTGCACACCAAAAAGGAAAAGGTAACAAGGGGACAGGGGGGCATTGTCATGTCATTTTTCTTACGGAATACATTAAAAGATAAGTTTATCAATACATTTGTTCATTAAGTGTCAGAGGGGGGCTTATGGGACTAAAAGCCCCCTTCAAAAGCCCGCTCCCTTCTCCCTTCCTTTGCGCATGTCTGCTGCTAAAGGAAGGAGCTACTAACGAAGCTTAGAATTAGGCAAAATGCTTGTATGGTAGCAAAGCACATACAATAAAATCCGATTCCTAAAAAAATCAGATTTAGCCATTAGGACCTGCCGTGTAAACGTAGCAAGATAAGCACTTGGTGCAGACAGAGTGGGAGGGAGGAACACCATCTCACCACGATTGCAAATGGTACAAAATAACTTGTTATATTTAAAGTTCAGGTAGGATTTTATTTTCTGAATTGCATAGAATTGCTGTGCAAGGCAACTGCAGATGCGATGCATAATTGTGCATGTGCGCAGCTTCGAGGGAACAGTTATGTAGTTTTAGGGAAAAAAGGTGGCATTGTTAAATAAGAGCATCTATAGTGTACATTTTTGAGCACTAATGGGTACATAGACACAGACCCAACTATAAATGCAGTGTAACAAATTTTCATTAGAATGTATCAAAAGATTTACCAAAAATTTTTAGCAAAACATATTCACAAAAAGATTTTTGAAGCTAGGGGTTTGATGAGTTTTGCATGGTATAAAAAAGTCAGGACACAGAAACCAAAACAGTTCTTACTTCAAACAAGGAAATGCTTTTACTTTGCTTTTTCAAACTAAAAACTGTTGCTAGAACACAAATCCAGCAACACACCAAAACAACATATGAATAGATAAAAATCTATCTCTTGCATCCTTTAAACTCTTATCTTTCTAAAGCCAGAATGACATTTAAGTTTGAAAATAAGGTCATGGTTGCACTTGATTTAGCCATACCAATTATTTCAGCATTGCAACCTAAGATAGAATAAAGCATTATATTACAAATTTGATTTATTGTTAGTAACATTCATTCACATAAATCACAAGTTGCTGATCTTAAATGTCATCAGAAACACTTTATCTTCATTTGTGTAGTTATCTAAAGGCTTTGTTTCCTGCTCAGATCTTAAATAGTAATCAGTCTACCTTTATTTAGCTTATTTCCACTCATTGAAATGTATCATTGAGTGCACATAATGAAAGATAAAAGCTCAGAAAAAAAATGACCACATAGGCTTAACTGCATGACATGGTAGAAGCACCACCAAAAGCAATACCTTACCTTTTTTTCTGTTTGGTTGCCAAGGTGATCAACATCCCTGCATGTGAAGTTAATTTAGTCTCCACCTAATGTGAAATGGATGTATATAGTGCATGCACATCACGCTATGAGGGAGAGATGTAACCAACTATTGTCGCTTCTGTTAAGAATTTTATTTTACAAAGCTAAAAAGCCCTTTCTTTTAATGAGTAAAGCATTAGTCCAAACCAAACAGCTTCTTAGATATAAGTAGTAATATCTGCTGTGACAATAGCTGTAAAAAAGGATCTTTGTGCATAGATTATTAACCTCCTTCTAGTTTGAATGTTACAACAGGTAGATTTTTATTCATTTTCATTGTACTGGGGTACTGGGTAACTATTATGGTAAACAATGCCTGTTCCAAATTATTTGGAAAATTTATATTTAAGCAAACATTTAGTTTTAAAGCAACGGACAAAGCAGTCTCTCATCTTTTAAGAAGAGTCCCTTTACATTCAAATTTTAAAAGCAGAATGAACCCCTTAAGCCAGCCATATGAAGTTTGCTGAGAATTTACACAATCTAAGCTTGTAGAGAGCCGACATTAATGACAAGAAAATCTTTGAAAGCTCCTCAGACATTAATTTAACAAAGGATTAAGTAGCAACAGACTGGTTAGACCTGCAGAATCATCTTTATGATTTTTTGTATGGGGGACTTTGAACAATGTGTTATGTAGAATACATTTCTTCTGTAGACGAGTCAGAATCTTTAAATGTTATACACCGTTTTTTTCAATTAAAAAACACTAAAAGGTTTTTTTGTTTCTCACAGTTTCAGATGTGTTTAAGGTTTGGATTGTTTTTCTGACTAGATGTTCACAAGTTTATGCAACTAGCTGCTTGCTGCCTTTCTTTTATCCATTTTGATGCAGTGCTTGGAGAAATTGGTCCTATATTAACATATCACATAAGAGAAAACAAAAAGAAAAACGAATCATGGCTGAAAAAAATGTACATTGTTCTTTGCTCATTATTAAAATTTTTTTGAATGTTTACATATTTTCCTTGCCATTTGTTAGAATTTGTTCTTCAAACTTGTTAACTGGATTAAATTGGACCAGAAAGAATACAAACATCTTTTTTTTCTACTTTTATCTATTTTATTACAAATAACCACATAGCATAGTATATGTTCAAGTAAAATTGCACAAAGATGAAAATTGAAGTTAGGGCAAATTTAAGTTAGGATATTTAAATTTAAGTTAAGGTATAGTGGACATTTTTTTTTTGGCTCAGGTTTCCAGGAGGATCATCTTATCTGGTTTTCCCACATGCCCTGTATACATGATGTACGCATTTAACGCCATTGTATGAGTAGGCAGGATGTTCTTGTGCATGTGCAATCATTCAAAGAGGGATTTGAGTCTTTCTTGCCTACATTTCTAGAAATAATCTTCTGTTGTACCTTCAAATATTCACACATACACAAGCTGATCAATCAGCTCTTAAGCCGATGGTGGTAACTTAGGGGTTAAACCAGAGCCCAGATAAACCCTGGGTTGCAGACCCTGTATGTTTAGGATCATGTTGTCTCCAGATAATTCTCACTATCCCATCTATTTTGTGAAGACCCTTGCTCACTAAAACATCCACACAACATAAAATCTTTAGTATTGTTATGAGTTCTTCCTCTTTCTGGAGGAATATTGATGTAGAGTTTGTTTCACTGGCGAATCATGTCACTCCTCAATCCACCAGTTTAATAGTATACTGTATTTATCTTCAGGTCTTTTTTTACCTCCGCCAAGGAGGTTATGTTTTTGTTGGTGTTTGTTTGTCTGTTTTCAAAATAAATAGAAAAAGCAGATTTTGCTCAAATTTTCACTGAAGGGTCGTATTATAACCACTGACAAATGTTACTTTGAAAACAGACTGACAACAAAGAAAACAAACTGCTTGGCGGAGGTCCTCGCTGAGTGCTTTTCTAGTTTCTTATATTTTAGTTTCATACTAAAACACTTACATCTGTGGGACACAGTGCAACATCTGTAGGCATCTGTTTGGCCAAACCAGACTTGTGAAGGTCTACAAATTTGTTCCTGATATTTTACCTGTTTATTAAAATGATCAAAAGTAGGGCTTTTCAATTTAGCTGATGTATCACAAAATAAGAGAAATCAGTCTAGATCATCATAGATTGAATTATTTATTTATTTATTTCACTTATTTTGAATAAAGACCAGTGGCAAAAAAGTCTGGATTAAAATCTTAACCTCATGTAACCATTACCCTTTAGTCAGGCCTACCATCAACCTTCTTAGCTTAGTCCTGATAGGTTATAAGATTTCCCTCTGCCTATAACTTCCTCAATGCTGTGTGGTTCTTGATTGCAGTTTGAAGAAATTATAGCTCTTTCTGTTTGTCATATTTTGTATTTAGTGATCAAATGTCCCTTGTGAAATATATCACTGTTTTATTGCCAAGGTTTTAAAGAATATTGTTCATGTTTTGCTTGTATTTGACAAAAATAAAGCTGAATCTGAGCTAAAGTGAAGACATTTTATTCTATATTTTCTTTGTGGGGGAATTTTGTATTCATTTGTATACAATGCACTTAGGTACCTATTTTTAACTGAACTTTCTATGCAATACCACTCCACTCAGGTTATTTGTGTAACAGCGCACAAAAAGATTAATCTTATTTTCTACATGCAGCCTCCTTCAGGGAGAGACATACAAGAGATTAATGTATAGAGAACAAGGTGAGGAATGTAAGGGAGTAAAAAAAAGCAGTAAGAGCAAAGCTTCGTGTGAAAGATGTTCAAAACTGGTTATGGGTAGATAGTAAAACTTTTAGGCTTTTAAACATTTGAAGGGTTGGATTTTTGTTTTCACCCTCATATTAACCAGCTGTTTGATACATTTATTCATGTCTGTTACAGCCACTTACTGTATTATTAGATATTTACTATAATAGCTTTATAAATTTGCCAATTTTTCATTCTTTCTACCCATTTGTTTTATGGGCAGCAAGATTTCTACTGTAGACACAGCTGTGTTTTTATTGTAATAGCTTTTAGCATACACATTAGACATACACATTATTTCTGCCATAGCTCATTATTTCATCAAGATTACTAATAAATGTGCTTTGGGGGTGCTGGTGATTCATGTTGAGATGTACTTAGATAAACATAGCTATTTCATTTTGGCCACAAAACAAAGTGCTATTAGTACCTTTGAATGCAGAATATTCCTCCAGAATAAACACAACCATTCTTTCTGTCTGTTTTTATCCTACAGCAATTGTTGTGGCTGTATTTGGAATCTGCTGGGCTCCTTTCCATATTGAGCGGCTTCTGTGGAGCTCAGTCAGCCACTGGACCGACATGATGCACAATGTTTATCAGTACGTCCACATCCTGTCTGGCATCTTCTTCTACCTCAGCTCTGCGGTAAACCCTATCATCTATAGCCTGCTGTCCACGCGATTTAGAGAATGCTTCCGTGAACTTGTGTGCTCCCACTCAGAGGGGAACTGCTCCGTCAGAGACTCACCAGCTTTCCCCAAGATTTTACTGGATGCCTCCATCTCAAGTTCGAGAACTCAGTATGAGATAAAGGACTCAACTTCTACCATCCCTTTGCTTTCTCCCAGTGTGACTTTGACTATGGAAACTGCTGTGATCCCATGTGTAGCTAAAGAGACCGGCTCTAAGACGTCTGTTTTCTGACCAGAAACATTTTAAAGTTGTGGTTAAACTTTATGAGAAACAAATGTATTTGCTTGTTGCAAACAGACTGAGACACCATTTTGATAATAAAGTATCCATAAGAAATGGCGGGAAAAAAAAATAAGAAATGGCTGAGAAACTAAAAGAGGGACAATGAATGTATCCAAAGTGCTGCATGAAGTAAAGTTCTTTAATTTTGTGAAGCTCAAAATGATAATACCCTGTCGCAACACAAAACATGCCATATGTGTTTGCATCTCTGGATGGTGTAACAGTAAAAAAAAATGCTGCCATTGCATGTTCAAGCTTCTGTATATTGAGCAGCCTCAATGATAAGACTCCAGGAGATATCAGTCTTAAACAATAAAAGATTTAGATTTTTCCAAATTCTATATTTTCATGTGATTTCAATCCTTTGCAATCATTTTAGTGTGCAATTGTTGAATAGTGTGTGGAGTGTTTGGGAGAATGGGGATTTTTTTTCACTAAGAGAAATGAAGAAAAACAAAAGACCTTAAAGATAATGCCCCTTGTGTCTCTCAAGCTCTTAGCACAAGTATTCATCTTATCTGCAACAGAGAACTATAGTAGAAGGCATTGATAAAAGAAGCTGTGCTCGCTTCTTGTTATTAAACACCTTTGGCCCTTGGGGAACGCACTGAACAAACTGAATGCAAAAAAGAGCCATAATCCTCATTTTCCCACTTAAAGAATCATGTAATAGTTAAAAGTCCCATAGACCAAAGCAGTTCAAAACATTTTAGTCAGAGCAAACAAACTGTTATCCAGATAAATGAGATGTCGCAGGATTAAACATAGCTGTCAGGTTCACTCTGTTTTATCAGTCCCTCTCATTGTCTTCGCCAGGCAGAGGCTGAAAGAGATGGAGATGCAAAAAAGAGCTGTAAATCTGCTGATGAATTCAGAGAGGTGCTCACGTTGAACGAACATGGATTAATTTGGCTGACCTTGTCATTTTCTCTTCTATTCTGCTCTGGAATAACGAAAACACATCAGAACAACTAACAAATGCTTTTTATTAATCAGAAAGAGGTGGGTAAAAAAACAGACTTATTAGTAATACAAAGGTATTACACAGGCCACTTGTTTTATTTAAAGTTTGTGTAAAAGAGTATCTGCTTTTAAATAACAATGAAAAGGAAAATTGTTATGTTTCATCTTTCATCATTTTAGGTGTTTGCAGGGTTTTTTTGTTAAACTGTATACATTTTTTTTAATAAAACCTCTGTATTTTTTTAGCTTATTATGCAACCGACTCTGTGCTATATAGTCTGTTTTCATTAGTGTTCATTTTTTTCCCCAAAAACAATTCTTTACAGCTATTCAGACATACCACATTGAAAACCTTTTAAATGTGCGTAGGAAGCTTTGCTCTGCAGAACGAATAATTAGTAATTTTATCCTGAGTGATTTTTTTTTTTAAAGTAGGGTTTTTCCTGGTGCATTGGATAAATCAGTGTTTGTATGTGTCAAGGGCATCTGAAATATGAAGAATTGACAAATAAGCTTTAGGACATGGGTCACCAACTCGGTCCCCTGGGGCACCAAGGGGCCCTTAAGGATCACAGGGGGTGCCCTCAGTGTCTGCTGGAAACAGAACAACTCACCAGTGGGTTAAGTTTAAAATTTCATTTTACTTTTTTCTGTTAGTCTTCTTTTTTAATCATTCATAAAGCATTTAATCATAGTACTCATATAAGACATTTAAGAATTTACAGAGATTTCAAAATGAAATTATCTACAAGAAAATTAGAAATTAAACAAAACAATAAAAATATGTTTACTCTGTATGACATTTAGGTGAAGGCTGACACCTCCAGTTCAGTATTGGTAGCCCTTTCTATCACTCAGTACCTATTAAGTCACCCTCAACCTTAAAAACGTTGGTGAACCCTGCTTTTGTTGAAACATGGATACATTATGTTGCATAGCGTTTTGAGAATGATACGGTGATACAAATAGATTATTATTAGCTAATAATAGCTGACATTTAAAGTTCTGAGAATTCTGGTTTCCTGGTAAAAGTAGTTTATGCAAATTGCTGCAAATTGATTTTTTCTCAGTACCTTCAGCTTGAATCAGTTTTAAACTGCAAACAGAATACCACACAGAGGATTATTTAAAATGACTGTTGTTTGGAGTTTTTGTCTTCTGAAAAACTTTGAAAACCTACAAAACAGTTGTGGTCTTGATTAAAAAAAGGTAATTCAAGAAAATGCATAATGTACATTACATCTCATGTTTGAAACAAACACATCTTGTTTAAAATTTATATTGCTATCCGTTTAGAAACACAGTCGACAGCTGAGCTTCCAGGTGCAGCTGCTCTCTTCTTTTTACTGTATTTATGTAAATCTATTTTCTGACTGGCGTGTCAGTTAATAAAATTAAATCAAGGTCAGTATCCTCATTTGTTACGTTTTTTACAAAAGTGTTTTGCACATTTAGAATATGTAAAAAAAGTCTGTAAAAATCTTTAAAGTTAGCCTTAGAATATCTTATTGGTTTGTATTTATACGGCTCTGCAGTGCTGAACTTCTTTGCCTTGTGCTTACTCTAACTGAAAGGGAAAACCTTAATAAGAACAACAACATACATTATCCTTTCTGTTCGTTGAAATTCATGGTGTAAGTGGCTAGAAAATAAAACCTTTGAATTTTACTGGAATATGTAAATAATCAAGATAATGTACTGTGTACGTCTACTAATCTTGTTGTGCTTCTTGTTACAGTTACAATCATCTATGTGATTTGAATGACTGGTTAACAAACTGTTTACCACTTTGATTAAAAACAAAACTAATTATGGCCATTGTACAATGTGTTTTTGAAAGTCACCCATACACATGTTGAGCTTATTCGATTCAGCTGTTGTACCCTTCGCATCTACTTTTAAATAGATTATTTTAACTTTATTGTTGCCTAATCATTGAATTATAATACCAAGATGTGTAATTTAGCTTCCTAGTTGCACTGTAGCATGTGGGTATTTCTTGTCTAAAAGCAGACTAAATCTCCATGGACAGTTTTCTGAAAATAACAAAGGAGAAAGAAAGCAGGAAATCAGTGCGGTAAATAGGATATACAGGTGCTGGTCATAAAATTAGAATACCATGAAAAAGTAGATTTATTTCAGTAATTCCATTTAAAAAGTGA
>JAUZNJ010018923.1:0-17290 GCA_034780135.1 Jordanella pulchra | reverse complement strand
GCATTCTCCGAAGGCTTGTAACTCCTAAGGTTGAGTAGGCTGCGTGCTTAAAAGGACGCAGCCAGCTAAATGAGACATGTCTGACTTTTTAATGGCAGCCAGATCAGCCTAGTTCTGATTGTTTCTCCTCAAAAAATATCCAGATCGTGCCTGATCAATTTTAAAGTGTCTAAATGCTCAGGTCTTATTTATCATTCAGGCTCTGATTATTCAAAATGAACATAACGTTACCTGCAAAAAAAGTTTATATTATAAATTATTATTATTTGCCTAATTGAGGAGCTATTGGGCAGGAAAATCAAATTATTTGCATAATTTTATTTAGGTTTTTTTTTAAAGATATGTTGTTAATCATAAAGGGAAATTAGTAGCAGTACCCTAAACTATCTTAAGTTTCTTGAAAGAGTCATGATAGATTTCGATAGCTCTGGATAAGCAATAATGACCTTTTGTGTATCAAAAAATAGAACATAATCACTCAATATCCACATATCCTGAAGATTAAAACATTTGTTATAAAATCTTAAATTATGTAAAGGATATAAAAACTATTCAAGTCCAAGAAAAAAAAGATCAAACCACTTAAAGAAAGAATAACGATTTTAAGAGCCTCTATTTAATTAAAAAAAGGTGATTTACACTAAAAGTGAGAACAAACACTACATATTATTAAACAGAGAATACTTATGAGTTTCAGTCACATTTGAAGATGCTGATCTTTGTTTGTTTCAGCTCCTCTGTGACGACGCCACAGGACTGAGGTTTAATCCAGTTCTCTACCCTCGGGTGAGTTTCTGTGACTGCCTCTTAGCTTTCACCTCCAAATGCCTTTTCTAGATGTTTTAAACATTTCAGTTCAGCTTTTTAATAAAAATATTTAATAGATTTATTTCTACCTTTAATTATTTCTGTCAGCTTTTTTTCGCACTTTATCTGACCCCTTATCAACTTATTCTGTTTTACATTTCCCTACCAATAACCCCTCTTCCTCCTCTCTAAGTAAGTTGATTATTAAATTAACATCTAATGATGAAATAACTTCCTGAAGTCGATACGATGGATCTGCTGCTCCTACTGTGTGCCTGTTGATGGAGCCTGCGCCTCAGGAAAGGAAAAAAAGCCATCTGTGTCTCCGTATGCAACAGATAGGACTTTAGGAGCACCGCCGTCACTGGGGGCCACTGAAGTTTGTCACATGTTGGCCCTTATGTAACATGGAGCCCATAAAGCTGCCCCAGAGGCACATTGGAGCAGAGGAAAATATGCTGTCCTGCTGGCTTCAGCAAACAGGAAGTTTCTAACAAGTAGGAAAAAAAAATAAGGACGTCTGTTTTTTTTTCTCTTTATATTCTTTCACAGGCATCCCAGCTGATAGTGGCGTATGACGAGCACGAGGTGAACAACACGTTTAAATTTGGAGTCATCTACCAAAAATTTGGACAGGTGAGCAGTTTCTATCCGAGGCAAGTACACTTTATTATACATAAAGAACCTGTTGGCCAAAAGCAACTCAAAGTGCCTGGAATAGATACAAAGACATTGAAGTTCAACATATCATCTCAAGGCACTTTAGAGAGATAATTCAATCAGTTTAAAAAGTCAGATTGGTTCAATCCTTTCTACCTAATAAAAGAAACTGCTGATTGTATCAAGTCACTGCAGCAATTCCTCACACCAAGCAATGTAGCGGCAGTGGAGACAGGAAGAAACCTCCAGCAGAACAAGGCTCAGTGTGAGCGGCCTTCTGCTGGGGAAAAAGCAGACATACAAAAGGAAAATAGCAGCACTGCAGCAACATCTATAAATGCTTTCTATGTTAGAACAGGTAACAGTAATCTAGCTCCACATGGGGGCTCTGTCTGCGGAACTTAAGAAAGTTAAGCAGACGAGTTACTGTATGCAGGTTTGTATGTCAAAGAGAGCACATACAGTTAGTCACAGTAAAAGCTGAGCCCATAGCTATGTCTTCAGCTGTTGTCCTCATTAGCTTAGCTGTCTAAGTTCTGAAAAAGTTATAGTATGTTGTTTTTATAATAAATTAAGTGTTTTTTAAGATTTAGATCCTGATGCGGGACCATCTCAAGATTTCTAACCTTGTCAGAAGTGTTTATGTCAACGGACTGAAGATGAACACTGTTTTTTATTTTTTGCTCCTTTGGTCCAAGAACTAATACTTTAGTTTTATCTTCAACTGTTGAAAATTTGCACACATTCATGAGTTAATTTGTTCAGTGCATTCATTAAAAAACAACTAATATAGATCTGTGTGTCATCAGCATAACAATGGTACTCTATTTTATTATTAAGTACAAAATGAACAAGTGAAAGCATTTTAATATTGAAGAGGTGAGGACCAAGGATGGAACCTTGGGGAACTCCACACATAGATTGATCTATTTTAGATTTCTGGCTTGTTATTAACACACAAACGTTTCTCTCATGAAGACATCTGAGCACTGAACCAGATGGCTGCTCCTATTTGGTCTTCACTGAGATCAAGTAGCACCAGTGTCAAGATTATTTGCAGTCAGTCCTCCTCTATGTCCTCATCTACTTTCTTTCTTTGTTCGTGTTTGTTGTGTTGATCACTCAGACATCGGAGGAAGAATTATTTGGGAACAACGAGGAGACCCCCGCTTTCAAGGAGTTCCTCAGCATCTTAGGAGACACCATTGAGCTGCAGGATTTCAAAGGGTAAGAGCTGGAAAAAGTTAGGTTAAATAAGAGGAGAAGAATAAAACTGACATTATTATAACAAATAAACAGTAGAAAGAGAAAATGCTGTGTTAGGATAGAAAGGAATAGTGGGGTTTAATTACTGTAATCTTGTCCTGCTGTTACAGACTCAGCGAAAGGCTAAAAGTGCCTAGCGAAACTGATCTGAGGAAAAACTGTCACATGCACATGAAATTAGAGCTTTGGATTGTTTTTTTTTTTACATATCTAATTTCTTACTGCACTATGGTATATTCTTACACTTTTTTAAAGGCTTAGTGAGTGGTAGACAAAATTAAATGGTCACTTTGGACAATTTATTTAAAGGACAGTTCAGGATTCTCTATCTGCGGTTTGGTTGAAACATTAGAAACAGGTAATACCTTACTTATTTTTAGCATTTTTCTTATTTATTAAGTGTAAATCTGTATTATTTGGTGCCAGAAGCAGAAGATAATCCTCGACCCGAGAGGAGCCGAGACCAAAGCAGACATTTTTTGCATATAAACAACTCTTGTGTCAGTTCATGTAAATGCTGTTTATTTATCTCTAATCCACTCTTGTGTTTGCAGTGAGTGCTTTTCTAGTAGTAATCTGTTTTGTTTGTTTTTTTTTTGTGGCTTTTCTTTTATTTATTTGTTATGTGTTTCCCCCTGTTATCTGTCCATGTCTCACAGGGACATATTTTATGGTGAAATTACATGTAAATGTAATTAAAGTTTCAGAAAATGTTTGTGAAATAAATTCATGTGGACATATGCTATTTGATATATGAGCAGAACCTCACTTGGAGATTTCTGAGCAATTCCTTTAAGAACAAACTTTATAGAGAAAGAGTGATTGCTGAATGTTGGGTACAACACAAAACACAGGCTTTGATGGCGTTCCAGGTTCCGCGGAGGGTTGGACGTCTCTCATGGACAGACGGGATCTGAATCTGTTTACACTGTCTTCAGACACAGAGAGATTATGTTCCATGTCTCAACTAAGCTCCCCTTCACTGAGGGAGACGTGCAGCAGGTACCAGGCTGGAATACCGGCTTTAACTTCTATCTACTTACCGTAGTAGATATGTTAGCTAAGTAACTGAAAATGGTCATCTCTTTGTACTTTCATTAAAATTGTCTGTTTTAAAAAAGAAACAAACTAGATGAAGAGTAAAATATGTTTCTCTGCTTATCAATTCCTCAGCTCCAAAGGAAAAGACACATCGGGAACGACATTGTGGCTGCAGTCTTCCAGGAAGAGCCCACGCCATTCGTTCCAGACATGATCGCCTCCAACTTCCTGCACGCTTATGTTCTGGTGCAGGCTGAGAACCCCTGTACAGATCACACCACCTACAAGGTAAAGGCTCGGGTTTAGGTTTGGACATTCGGCCTTTGCAACACCTGGGTTCTGTTTTTATTTCCCACTCTGTTATGGCAGGCTTCCCCAATCTTTCACTAAACAGCTGCTGAAGCAGGTGACAGAAATGTAACTTAGAAGATGCAGCTTAGAGCAAGAGCTCACCGATTAAAACTCAGTTTTAATTGTACATCTATCCGTACGTATCTACACTATCTTTGTGTTCTCCACACCTACAAGCCTATTATTCAATCAAAAAAAGGGTGAATATAACAGTGTTCACTACCGACACACTCCTCCAGTCAAAGTGATTTAAATTACGACCACACAAAGGAGCAATAAGTGATATTTATTATTTTAGATATAAATAACTAAAATAACTGTAATATGGTGTGATGTAGCACAAAATCTCCCTGGGTGGTTCTCCAGTCTCTTGTTTACAAGCTGGGGCGACAATGGATGCATACAGGTCCTTGTGAATTGTTGCACCAGGGGATAAGCTGCCCCTGTCCATAGAAAGGCAGTGCTAGCATAGCATAATTTAGGACAAACTCATTTACCAACTAAACAGTCTGAAGACACCATTAGCAAGTGTGATGGTGAAAAACTTCAATTAAATTCTCTGTTATTGAAAAACAGTGTAGAAATTAGTCAAAATAAAGTTATCTTGCTAACAGCATTCTAAAGTTAGAAGCCATGTTTTATTTCTAAATTTTGAGCAAACCTTTGAAATGTCAAAGGAAGTAGAGTTAGCATGCTAGCGCAGACCACACATCAGTATTCTGAATGCGTTACAATCGAGCAAGATGTTTTCTGACTTTATCCTGACAGCTAGCATTAGCGATGCTACATGCCAACCCGTGACGTGGTGATAGAAGTGAGATCCTAATGTTTGCATTTAGCATGGAGGCAGTAAAAGCAGCTAATCGGTCATGTAAAGCAAAATGTTTGCTACGTTAGAACTTTTTTTCTACAAACACGTTTCCACTCCTGTTTAGCACATTTACTCGTTTGCGAAACAGTTAACAAACACCTCAAGGGAGCGTAAAAATGTTTTTGTGAAACTTTGAAAGTTGATTCGACTTTTGCTACTAATGCAATACCTAAAAAACAATGTTGCCAAAGAGGCAATGCTGAGCAGGGGTGCTCACACATCTTGTTTTGGTCTACAGACAGTGCTCAACAGCCTCACCATTACATTGTGATCCTATACTCATTGCCTGATCAATGACTACAAACTCTCTTGTTCCTGTGGTTAAAAAAAGCTCCTTTAACGTTCACTTTCATGAAACGCCTCTGCTGGTTTGCTTTGTGTGGGTTTTACCCAGTGGGCTGCTTTATGGCCACATATACTGCAGTGTTGCGTGATTTTTGTTCCAGAAGTCCTCTGGTTCTTTCAGATCCATCCTTGGAAACCTGAACTATCCTTTTTTGTAGAGTTGTAGTCAACAGCACACCAACCGAGACCAAGGAGTACCGAGACCAAGACCCGTGGCCTCTAACGGTCTTGGTCTCAGTCTCGGTATTCCTTGGTTTTGGTTGGTGGGGTCTTGACTAAAACATTACTTTGTTATTTCATTTTTCATGAATGCTAACATTGACCTCACCAGCCACGGGTTGTAAAGTTTGAGATGTCGACTTTGGGTCTATTGCTTTCCTGTCCAAGGAAGATTTTCTGCTTTCTAAAATGTAAAAAAAAAAACTTTTGTACGGTAAAATTATGGGCTGTTTTTTTTTCCTTGGAGTTATGTTAACCCTGTAACACCGGAGCTGACACAGGCAACAGAAATTGACACAGGTTCTTTGACTCATTGTAATTCTTCAACCGTAACGTTCTAGTGACGTAATTCCAACGGATTTTAAAAGCTTAGAATCGCAGCTTTCCATTGTTACATGGCACATTACGGTGCTCTTCAGGGTTTTTGTAGCGGGGAAAAAAGAGCAGATTGGGAGTCAACCAGCAGATTATCAGTAGTGTTTTAGCTGTACTTTGGTAGTTTATTGTACAGTTTGTGTACAAGAGAAAAAGTGAAAAAAGGCAGAAAACGAGCCAGGTAAGGAGCAGCGCTTGGATGTGTGGAGTTGGTCTCGGCCTTCAGTTGGACAGAAGCTGCTTCAAACACCATGGTGGATAAAAACGCCTGGCTATCACTGGAGAAGCTGTAGGAGTTAAATGAGTTGATTCAAGAAAACAAAACTGCTTGTGAATATGGATTATAGTGAAAGAAATGCTATGTCATCTCAAAATTTTTGAACCTGTTCATATTTGGTATTTATAAACGAAAAACTTCAAAATTCAAATCTGTTTTTTAAATTTTGTTTGGTTATTTCACACAATTTAAGTATTTATAACATATTAAAATATCACTTTCTTTTGATAGTTTAAAAGTTATACTTGTCCTAAAAAAGGGGATAAAATATTTCACACATAACTATTTTTTTGACAGATTTATTGATAAATACAGAGGAAAAGTACCAGGCGGACGGTTACTATTATATGGTCAAACATTTTAAATAGGAACTTTTACGTTTTAATCCCAGTATTGTGTCGGTGATGCATTTCTATTCTGTCTCTCATCAGGTGTCTGTTACTGCGAGGGAAGATGTTCCTCCGTTTGGGCCCCCCCTCCCCAACCCGGCCGTCTTTAAAAAGGTGAGGATAAAATTAGCATAAAATAAGTTATAATTTAACAGGATTGTTGTTTTTCCTTTAATACAGCAAATTGTAATTATTAGTTGCACCAAACACTTTTCCCCTCAAGTAAGTTTAGAAGAGAGTATAGCTCTATGTGCCTTTATGGTCACCACCATGGTGGAGCCATTTCTGTGGACCGACCAGACTTGATGAGATACTTTTTGGTTCGTTACCCACAAAGAACTGAGTGACATCAGTGTGGAAAACCAGGATAAAAGGAAGAAGGAGAAAGTATTTAGGAGAGAAATCAATCTAGAAATAACTCAAACATCTTAGGCTGTAATGTCATTTTGTGAATAATTACACCACATTAGTTCTGCTTCAATCACTATGGGATGCTGGAGCTTAACGGAGCACATTGCGGTGTGAAGTATAAATAACTATTATGTAAGTGAGGAAGGGTGGCAGTTTTTAATTAAGGAATCATTTGAGCCACAAAGACAGTTTTTGAATCACAGAAGTTTGCTTTAAAGAGAGCCTCTCCTGTTTAGCCTTTAGCTTAAACGCTCTACTGCATCTCTTGGTGGTTCTTAAAATATCCTTCAAATCAAATCAGATAGAAACCGTTTAAAAAATAATCGATAGATGATTTTATTGGCAGGGTTGAGTTGGTTGAGATTTTTTTTAAGATTCAGAAACTTAATAAGACTCGAGATTTATTGTAATTACGCCTATAAAGGTCACATTTCTTCATTCCTTCCTTGAAATGTTTCTTTTTTTCCCTGCATCTTCCCAATCAGGGTCCTGATTTTCGTGAATTCCTGCTAACAAAGCTGATCAATGCCGAGAACGCCTGCTACAAATCTGACAAATTCGCCAAACTGGAGGTAACGCATGCAACACGCTCAAACACCGCAGCACGCCTTCAGTTACGTTCCTCCTTAAGCTAAGCTGCTATTTGTGTGTGTGGCTGATCTTATTGCAGGGACGCACCCGAGCCGCCCTGCTGGACAACCTGCATGATGAGCTGAACAGGCAGAGCCACGCGGTGCTGGGATTCGGACCGGTGGGGGAGGAGGATAAGCTGGAGAACGGCGGCCATGGGGGTCTGCTCGAATCTTTTAAGGTGAACATGAAAACCAAACAAAAAGGCAACCTTTTCACAACCCTGTGACGTTTCTTTGGTGCCACAACAAGGTGTGAAAGTCCTCAAAGACTTAAACCCTGGATAGAGACAGTATGTAGCTGAGAGGAAATCAGAGTGTCAATCTAACATTCCTTTCTCTTTTTTTTACTCATCAGTCTTTTTTTGACTCAGTTTTCTTTTGTTCACACCTGTAGATTAGCTGACATTAATGGGACCAGACAGATGTGGAGATGACAGAATGGTGTGAATACTGTGTTGATTTGGCTCTCTTCTACTTTTTGCAGGAATTGTGGATGGCTGCTCTGCAGGTTCTGCAGACAGTCCCGGGGGGGGCCCTTCTCATTGCTTTCATTGCATTGGCAGTTTATCACCTCTCTGTATCACTGTAAATGAATGAGATGTAACAATAAAGCAAACGGTTTTCCTGTTGTTTGTGTTTCTGCTTTCTAAATATATGAGGTTGGAAATATTGAACAAATATAATATTAATATTTCAAAAAATCACAGGATTAACTATTGAGATAGGAAGTTATAAATTAAATCAACCATATTTTTTAAAAAATGAAACCCTTGCTTGTAACTGCGCTACTCAGTACGTGTCCCATGGAGAGTGCTGCCCTCTGGTGGATTTACTGTCTAATTACATGTCGAGTTTTTCAGATCCTATCAGATAAAATTTCCCTTTCAGTTTTTCAATCACAGCTTTTCCCACCTTTTGTCAACCAACCTCCTTCTATTTTCACTCCCTCTTGCTGATTCACTCATTATCTGCCTCCTTTCTGCTGATCCAGAGGGCCATGCGTGTCAGGAGCCACTCCATGGAAACCGTGGTGGGTTCTCATCGTCACCGGAGCCCTGGGGTGGAAGGTGGGGTTCCTGCCAGCCTGAGCGGAGGGGGACTACCACAGAGCACCAGTGAATGCACAAAGAGCACCTTCACTGTGAGTAGCCTGAACTAATGAGGCAGAGAGAGAAGAGAAAAGAAATCTGGTTCTAGCTTCTCTTTCTCACCTTACATGTAAAAACCTGCAAAGCTTTGATTGACAGACTGTTATGTAAACATTTATTGGATATCTTTGTTTGTTTTTTTGCATTAACTGCTGGAAGTTTGAACAAATTAGATACTTTAATTAAAGGAAGAAAAGTCCTAATCTGCCATCTGGAATCTTTAGCCTCCTGTTCTGTCAGCCAAGTCTCCTCTGAAGAGTCCAGTGAAACGGCGCTCAGGCCTCTTCCCACGTCTCCACTCCAGCACAGACACCCCGTCAGACAAACACACACGCAGGTCAGTTCTTTATGGTTTCAACGTCTCATTTCAGACATCATAAGCCAATACATTTACTTTGAAGGTCCAATGTTTGCTGTAATTAGAGCTGAAAGTCTTGAAATATCTGTGTTGGTTTTTAGCAAACAGAGACAGACTGATTTATGAGCATCTGGGACATTTTTAGACCTTGATAGTTGGAATTAGGTTTGGACTTTGGTCCCTTTCCAAACATAAATCTTCCTGAGAGGTCATAGCTGCATGTTTAACTCCTCCCGGCCACTAAGTGGCGTACTCGCTCTGCCCTCTGTGTTTGCCAGCCAGTTGCCAGGTCTGCTAAAACTAAAAACATTAACCTCACCTGTACAGAAGACAAGCAAGAACCTCTGCATGGCTTCTTGTAACCAGAAAAATGTTGATGTAATTAGGACCCGTAAAAATGTATAAAACAATTCATTATATAGAAAGATTTTTAGTAAAATTAATACTGTTATTCTGCACCACTCCAGGTGTTTTTTAATGTTTTATGTAAAAAAAAAATGATTTTGATGAAAAAGTATTTCCTGAAAAGCTGAGTCGGGTATGACTGCAGCCTGAGACCTCCCGTGTCATAGCGTTCACCTCGTGGTGCACGTCTGGTAAACTTGGCCTTTGGCACTATAACCTTTCAAAATAAAAGTTCACGTCACATTTCATCCAAATTTCTGCTTTCTGCGGCCGATAAAATGAGAGATGTTACACCATATTCTGTGACCCATCATATATGGTGACTGAAGAAGGTTCTGTTACGGATTCACCTCACCAGTCTGTTATGTTTTAACTATAAATACACAAAACTAATACCTAAACCTCATTTTAAGTCAATCATTCAAACAATGTATTGAAACACCCTGATACAGAAGATCCTACCTGTCTACAGCTATCAACACCTATAACAGCTCAATGAAAAATTGCCTATAAGTTACTGAAGCATTTATGTTTTTGTGATTGATAAATTATTACTCTGCCAAGCAACACGTTTGTTTCTTTGTTTGTTTCTCTGTCTGTTTTCCAAATAACTTGAAAAGTTTGTGGTGGATTTTACTAATTATCCAATCGACTTGTTTCCTTGTAAATTGTCTTATTTCATTGGCAAAGTGTCCGAAATTGCTGCTCAATTCAAGAAAAAATACACTTAATCAAAAAGATTTCCTTATTCGATTTATTTTTTTTCTTTTTGAATTTTTCAGAAATGTAAAATAAAACCCAAAAAAATCATAAATCCGTTTTCTACCACTTGGTAATAAAACACTCTTTTGTGTTATCAGATAAAATCCTAGGAAAAACTTTTTTTGTTGTTGTTGTTTCTGTGTGACAAAATATTGAAAGGTTTGATCCTTGTGAGCAAAGCGTGTCATCGACTCATACGAGCAGAATTTGATTTCCTTCACGTTTTGTCTGCAGCGACCATAAACCAGCAGAAATCTGTTCGCATTCCCAAGAAGTAAGATCAGAGACGTCGTCCAATCCCAGCTCACCTGAGATCTGCCCCAACAAAGAAAGGTCTCCTGCAACCTAGTGCTTCATTTAGCACATGTACATTATTTGTGCTCTTAAAAAAGCTTGAGGCAAATATTCAGATTATTATCTTAACATGTTTCTCCTGCTATTGTTCTTCCATCAACAGGCTGTTTATTAAGCACAAGGAGTGCAGCAGCGGCAGCAGCTGCAGGCCCAACATCTCTCGCTCCTCCTCAAGCACCAGCAGCTTCAGCAGCACCACGGGAGAAACAGAAGCTCTGGAGGAGCTGGAGACAGTGGGTACAACGTTTGATTGAACGTTTGAACACGGGGGGGGGGGGATTAAACGAAGAACGCACATTTTATAACGAGAAGTTACAAAGGAGTGGAAAACATCACATTTGAAAAGCCCTTATTAGCAAAGAATTGTTTAACAGTGGAAAATATCGGCCTATGATTAGAATCAATGTAAATCGTCTTATTTTTCTTGGTCCAGATTAAACAATGGCGCAACTTCCTGTGTAAATACTCAGTCATCCGGGTTGTGGAAACCACAACAAAGGCTTAAATCGGAGGCAACTGGACCGTCGCTCTGTTCTGCACTGGAAGGATGTAGCGCTTCAAAGTGGGCGTTAAAAAACTAACAGGAAGAACAACACTGCATCTAATACTGAATTAGAAAGACACTCAGACATTGTAATTCGCCTCTGGAACTCACTCCGAGGAGGTTACACTAGCTCATGATTCAAATGGTCAAACACAAACCTCAACCAAATAAGACTTAAAAACGCAGGAGAACAACGGGTGGGTCTTTGATTTGCTTCTGGCTTGGAATGTGCTTAGGAACATGGACCTCCATGCTGCTTAAAAACATCAGAGCTCCAACTACAGCCAACAGAAATGACTCCTAAATGGGTGTGAAAATGAGCGAATGTCTGGTAATTTAATGCAAATAGCCTGAAGATGGTTAAACCGCAAGCTTTTAAATGCACTAGATGGATTTATTTCACTGAATCTGATTAATTAAATGGTTTGTCGAAAACAAAATCGATGCATTTGCATCAGAGGTAAAGTGTCTGTTGTCAAATTTTGGTTTTACATGTTTGGTGTGTGTCGTCCATTGCAAAAACTGATCTAAAAATAAGTTCAAATTACTCAAAAGAAATGTATTTGCCTTTAATCTAAGCAGATAAATAAGAAGATTTACCAATTGAGTAAGTATTTTTCTCATAAAATGCAATATTTAGATATGAATTTGAAATAAGATTATGGAGTTTTTTTTATCTATTTAAATCATCTTTTTTTCACTGGCAAATTATTTCACTTGTCCGCTCAATACAGGAATAAAACTTGCTTACTTTTTTTCAATTTTAAATATTTTCAAGCAGCTTTTTCAAAACAAAAAAGCCCCTTTTGTTGTATTTTAGGTTCTCTCAGATTTCTTTGCAGTTTTCTAGACGCAGTTGATGTAGACCCAGAGGGTGTTACACATTTTACTATTTTTAGTTTATTATTTTAAAGATAAATCAGACTCCCAAAAATTATAAAATAGGGAAAAAAGGGAAAAACTGAGTGAATAAGCAGATGAAGTGTGTTAAAATTGAGGTCAATCTTCATTGCAAATAACCTTGTTGACGTTTAGTACGTTTTTAAAAAGCTGCTGGGGCTCTTATGTGACTTCCAGGGGTCCAAGATCTCCTTTACTGTGCATCTAAAAAACTTTATGAGTAATTAAAATAATTTGAAACATATGTATTAAATAATTTTTGTAATTTAAAATGTAAATGTTCACAGCAATTTAAAATATTTTATTTTGTACCTCGGTTTGTCTGTTTGTTTCAGCTGAAACTGTTGGTCTTTTTTCATCAAACCTTTTGCAGCCGCCTATCAATGGATTTTTTTCATTTTTTTTGTATTTTTTTCTTTAGGCCAGCCATCCGTCTGTCACGTCCTCCTCTGCCTTTAGCCCCGCCCTCAGCATTGACAGCCAGGGTTCGGGTACGCCAGTTATCATGTGCCGCAGTCCAACAGGTAAAGTGCTTATATGAGAACTACGTACCTCTCTGGGGCTTTGCTTGTTATTTTTGGTTTAATATTAACACCTTTCATTATATTCTGCAGATGGGAAAGGTAAAACATCGCCCAGGTCCAACTTGAAGTTTCGCTTTGACAAAATGAGCCACTCATCCACAGCTGTAAGTCTGACACTCGTCCCCTCGGCTGGTGATTTGTGTGCATTGATATGCATTTGGACAATATAGTTGAATTTTACCATAAAAAATGAAAAACAAAACCTTAAAGAAAGGTAACTTTCTCTCTTTCTCTCCTTTTTTTTTAGTCTGAGTAGATCTGAAGAAGCAAAAAGCGACAGACTTTATGGATGAAGATGCAGTGGAAGCTGAAGACATCACAACAATCACAAGAAAAAAAATAAAATAGAAATATAGCCTTCTTATAATTATAAGCAAAAGGCTAATCTGACTAGAGCTGCACCGGAGACCCTGCACACTATAAACGTACTGATATAACTGTGAGGGGAGTGAAGAGAGGCGGTTTAACTTATTGTTCTGATCACTTGAAGGCTCTCAGCATGGCTGTAAAACTGTGAGCGTAGGCCCCGCTGTAGACCACGCCTCAGCTTTTTCATAGACATCATCTTTCATAGAAATGTAGAAGTTTATGGCCGAACTGTTAGTCCTCATCCAGTCGAGCACTTTGTGGAAAGATCTACAGAGAGCAGGAGGTTCCTTTTACCTTTACCCTTCAATGGTACGTCTGCAAACCGTTCCTCTTCTGCTTAGAGAGGCTCTCGCACAAACCTAATGTACAGTCTGCTCACTGTAGCTCAGCCTTGAGGACGGCAACACTGGAACTGTGGAACTTCTTTATTGCTTTTGGGTTTTTGTAGGAAACAGCTTTGATTTCTGGAGACGCTTTTGTAACTTTGTTAGCTGCTGCCTTGTGTCCACAGCACTCTTAAAATGTCTCCCAGCAGAGCATTTCTATATCTTTAGGAGTGACCCCTGAAGCCCTGGTTAGACACAGTAGGAGACACTGCCAACACATTTTAGCCACAAGCTTAATTTAGCCAAAGCTGCGCCTTACAATCTCTCCAAAGCCCTTTTTGTCTGCTTGCGCTTTCAGTCTCTCGCTGTGTGAGAGAAGGACAACTTCCTGGATCTGGTTAGACATTTACTGAGGGTACTGGTGTCATGTGGGTCAAAAGTATTCAGAGGCCAAAAACATCCATTGAAATAATGAAATTCAAATTAAAAACAGAAAATATTTTGGGATTTTTTTAGCTCCTCAACAATGAATTAATAGTTCAGTATTTGATTAAATAATGAAATCTTTTTTTTGTAAAGGATGTGTAAATCATTGTAGGTCCAAAGCATAGAAAGGTTTTTCATCAGTTTTCTTATTAAAATGCAGGCATAATGTTTTCAATTTTTTTCAGGCTTTATTAAAATAACCCCAAAGCAAAAATGCAAAAACAGTTTGAATCAATCTTTCTTTGAAAAAACTTTCTGCGTTTATTAAAGTTTAATCAAATGATTAAAAGAAGAAAAACATTTGCATGTGAGTTAAAGTCACTGGATACCGTCCTATATACTGAAATTAAAGGGGCATAGTGACGTGATATGATATTCCAAATTTATATGCGAGTTAGCTCACTCTGTTAGCATACCAACGTTTTTCTAAATAATTAAAGACTTTAATTGAGCTTAGAGTACAGTATGTTAGTGTTGTTAGTCTCTAGAGTCTTAAGTACAAACGATATTACAAATAGACAGATAAATTGACTGGTTCTTACCTTAATGCTGTGTCCCTCTTTGCGTTTGTTGGGAATGGAAATGTTCTTTTTGTTTCTTAGTGCTCTGTTAGAGCACAGCACAGCTCAACCACACCGTACTGTTGCTTTACCATGAGGCTTCGCAGAAGTCTGGTTCTGTTCAGTAGCTGAGTACTGATAGTTCTGTGGTTCTGCCATTAGATGGCGCTCTTGTCTGTTGATATCTACTTATTTCACCCGGTGCAGGAAATTTGTTTGGGCTCAAAAAGGACTAAACACGATCAGTAGAGGGAAGCTTGGTGTAAATGATCATTTTTCTATCATTAGCTATTGTTTTTTTGTTATCTTTTGGAATAGCCATATAACATGACTATGTCCCTTTAAAGAGGACGGTAGAAGCGCTGGTTTTTGAAAGAGAAATGTGTTGTTCTGAACTTTTTTCAAAGTCAAATTTTAATTTGCTAAAAGTAAAAAGTCTCCAATTTTATCAACCATGATTCTCAAACTGTAGTTGGAAGCCACACAAGATTAACATTGGTGTAGCGTATGGCCCCGGGGCCAGACTGTAGACACGTTCTGGCTTAGGGCTCAAAACAAGACATTGCATTTAGTGAAAGGTATTACCTCGTGCCTCCCACCGAAGCTCGTTAGCTCAGTGATGTGGCGCACATGTCTGGTGGTGCAGGGCTCCCAGTCCATGTGGGGAGCCCTGAAAAAGATGCTCCAGTGGACCTTTGAACCGCCTTTTGAAGAAACACTTTGAATGTGAATTTTAGTCTTTTCACCTCGTGTTTTATGCCATGGAAGCTCTAGTTACGAAGCCCAAGTTGCAAGGTTATTTTCTCCCAAGCACAACAGGGCCCCTAGGTCTCCTGCAATCTTTAGCAAGCTAACAAATTAGCATTAGCTTTAGGTGCAAATACTTCCTCATTCACATCTGTGTTTTCAGTGTGACCAAACTAGAAATCCTTTAAATTAATATTGTATTCTACTGCACAGGAAACTATTGTTGAAGATTAAAGATTCAAAGTTGACCCACATTGCACACATCATCTGATCTTTAACATTCTGGGAAGTCGCGCATAAAACAGTTACTTGAAAAGAACCATTTTGATATACCTAGACTAGCACAACGAAGCAGGAAGGTCTGTTTATTGTTCAGTTTGTAGTGGTATTGCCCCAAAATGCCCTGCAGTCTTTTTTTCTCTGTTGACATGCTTAATTTATTACATTATCTTCTTTTGCATTGATGTCATGTACAAAAAAGTCACTGCAGAATATGCTATTTAAGTAAAACCATTAAAGGAAAATAATTATAATTTAAGAGATGTCTAAATAATGTATATGTATATTTGGTTATGTAATGTGCCACTGAGAATTTATTCTACAATAAAATGTTGTATTTTGTGCCATATGTGTTTTTACTTCTTCCAAGCTGTCCACAGAATACATAAAAAACACATTTTATGCAGGGTTGGAATATGCTCAGGAAACTGAACATCAAGTTAAACAAATTCAGTAAATATTGATAGGATTGCTGCACACATGCAGATGCAAAATATTACTAGTGGGAAATGTCCCACTGATGTTATCACTAGTACTCGGTGTATTAGTAAAAAGTAATTATACAACAGCGTTGGGGATTTGACATAAAATATAATTTACATATTTTAGAGTTGTAAAAATCACACCTTGTTAAGAAGCTAACCACAGCCTGTGTTTCTAAATAAAACCAGCAGAAAACTGCAGTTGATTTGCGCTAAATGTAGATTCTTTCTCATCCCCAGAGTGTCAGAACTATACATACAGGCTCCAATGAATTAGATTTAGAGCTGACATTGTTCCATTCTAATGAGCTGGTTTCCTGTTAAAGAGGGTCTATAATCTGCTTATTTTATTTAAACTGTAATATCTTCATGTGAATTTTGGATCCTGGTCCTGCTGAAGCTCCCAGTTGTATAACCACAACTGTCTCCTCAGAAGAGAAGCAGATTGGACGTTTGGCACCGAACTATAAATCACCAAGGCTCTATCATTAGGAGGTGTTTAAACACCAGCTCTAACATAAATCTAAGAGCTGCATCGGGCGCTAAGGGAGATGGCAGCATCGTGTCATGGGTTTGCTTTTTTTACAGTTCGCAATGTGTTGCAGCCTGCACCACCAGTCTCTGCCAGATTGTCTCATTTCCTGCATGAGGTTTATTCCCAGTGTTTGTGAACATCGCCTGTGTCAACCTGCCCTCTCTAGGTTCTCGTGAGCTTTTGACTCTGGTCATAATTTGACCAGCTCTGCCTGTCACCAGCCTGTCACCAGCCTGTCACCAGCCTGTCACCAGCCTGTCACCAGCCTGTTCAGCCTCCATCCACCTTCTCAATCCTATTACTAGCCTGTTGAGTCTGGCAGCAATCTTTTCAACCAGTCTGTTCAACTTGGCACCAGCCTGCTCAGTCCAACACCAACCTATGCTGCCAAACTTGTCCAGATCAGTCGACCATATCCGCAGCTTCCAATAAAACTTTTAACGGGTTGAATACTCGGGTCATTAAAAATCATTAAAAATTATAACATGCAAAGTTGATGAAATGATTGGAAATAACAAATTCCTCCCAATTCTACAGCTTTAGCTCAAAATAACTGTTGGGTAATAGTTTGTGTAATAGTTGTACACAATTCAATTTTTAATTGGACAATAACCCTAAATAAAGTGGTGGGTAATGGATTCATTTCAATAAAGTTTATTTATAATAATCAATTCACAGCACATATGATCTAAAGACACTTCACAGAAACAATTTAACCAGATCATACAGTCTGATTGGTTCAATGCTTTCAATAGATGGATGAAGTAAGATAATTTAATCCAGGGCTCACTTGTACCTAGTTAACAA
>JAUZNJ010018912.1:3924-17290 GCA_034780135.1 Jordanella pulchra | reverse complement strand
ATTTATCATATTGTCAAATTTCTTTCACAAAACTCAATTTAAGTTTGGATTCAAATAATGATCAGCTAATTGCGAGCTAGATAAGAAGGACTTACTCAAATATGCAATAATAATATTAATATCTAGAATTGCAGTGCTTAAAAGTGGTTGCATGTTGGAGTAGCACTGCTATTTTAACTCTGCTATTCTTCCATCAATAATGGGCAATGCGAGATCTTTAGGAAACAAGTTGGAAAAACTTCAAGCCCCAGCAAGGACCCAGCCAGAATATCAGCAATGCAGCATTATGTTTTACTGAAACGTGACTGCAGGATCACATCTCGGACTCCATCATCTCTCTACCAGGCTTTCTGACCATACAAGCAGACAGAGATTTAAAGACGACTGGAAAACTCAAATGAGGTGGGTTGGCAGTGCTTGTGAACAATAGATGTTGTCATTCAGGGCATGTTACTGTGAAGATTCATCACTGCAGCCCAGATATTGAACTGTTGGCAGTTGATTTTGGCCAAATAATCTGCCCAGAGAGTTTACCAGCTTTTTATAATTAACTGTTTACACTCAGCCTTCTGCTGTTGCCGACACTGCAAGTGATATAATCAGGCCTGTTGTTGCCAAGCTATAGAGACAACACCCAAATTGTTTTTGTTGCAATAACTGGTGATTTCAATCATGTGTCACTTTCTGCTACACTGACAATGTTCCAACAATTTGTCAGCTGCTGTACCAGAGAAAAAAAGACTTTAGACTTTGAAGTAAGACCTCCTCTTGGAAAATCAGATCAATTTTTGTTTTTCTCTGCTCAGAGTATAAGCCACTTTATAAAAGACTACATGTATTTAAAACAACTGTAGAAAATGGTCAAATGAAGCTGATAAAGCCCTGCAAGGTTGTTTCAAGACTAATAATTGGAATGCAATTTGTCAGCCATATAGAGAGGACATCAATGCAATGACTGAGTGTGTGACTGACTACATAAACTTCTCTGTAGATAACACCGTGTTTACCAGAACCGTGAAATGTTCCCAAATAATAAACCGTGGGTCACAAGTGATCTGAAGCAACTCTTCAATGAGAAAACACAAGCCTTTAAGAAGGAAGATAGAGAATTATTGAGTAGTATACAGAAACAACTTGAGGTCAAGATAAGAGAATGCAAGGAGGCATACAGGAACAGGCTGGAAAACCATCCCCAGCAAAATATTATCAGATATGTGTGGTCAGGGATGAAGAAGATCATAGGCTTCAAGCAAAAGGATGGTCGGACAGATAGAAGTCTGGACAAAGCCAATGAACTGAGTACCTTCTTCAACATTTTCAGTTCAAGAACAAGCTCAGCATCTTTCTCTCTAGCCCACAGTCACATAGACATCCTGCCCTCCTCTGCCTGTTCTGCTTCTATGAGTTTGTTGTCAGCCAAATCAGAAGATTTTCCAGCTCCCTTTGCTTTCCACCTGTCTGTCTCTAGAAGTCAAGTGAAGAGGCAACTGCAGAGACCGAATCTTAATAAGTCACCAGGTCGTGATGGTGTCAACCCCATAGTCCAGAAGGTCTATGCAGAGCAGCTCTGTGGGATTCTACAGCACCTCTTCAACCATAGTCTGACCCAGGAGACAGTCCCAGTGATGTGCAAGATATCCTGCCTTGTTCCAGTACCAAAAAAGACTCTCCCAACAGTCCTCAGTGACTATAGACCTGTTGTCCTGACATCCCGCATCATGAAAGTCCTAGAGAGACTTCTGTTGATTCACCTCAGCAAACAAACCAGCAGCTATCAGGACCCCCTGAAGATACACTTGCTTCAACAAACCCACTGTAATTCAGACAAAGCTGACAGCACTGCAATGATCATGTTCTGTAATTTCCCTAGTGGATTAAAAATGATTCAGCCTGACTTACTTTGTAAGAAACACCAGAAGACTCAGATGGAGGGATCAACCATTGCCTGGATCAAAGACTCCCCAACAAACAGACCACATTTTGTTACACTGAAGGGTCAACTGTTTAATCAAGTATTCAGCAGCACAGAAGCACCACAGGGGACAATACTCTCACCATTGCTTTTTACTCTCTTCACCTCTGGCTCCCAGTACCAGGCAGAGTTCTGTCACCTGCAGAAATACTCAAAAGACTCTGCAGTCATTGGGGGGAATCAAAGATGGACAGGAAGCTGAGTAGAGAACTGGTAAACAGTTTTGTAGCGTGGTGTGGAAAAAATCATCCGATCCCTAATTTCAGCAAAACAAGGTAGATGACTGTAGATTTTAGAAGAAACGGAAGCAAGCTGAATCCTGTTAACATCATGTGTGAAGACGGGAAGGTGGAGTATAAATACCTTGGTGTTCACTTGGACAACAAGCTAGACTGGAGATACAACTGCGAAGCTGTCTACAAGAAGGGACTGAGCAAACTGTACCTCTTAAGAAAGTTTAGGTCCTTCTGTGTTTTCGAAAAGATGTTACATATCTTCTATAAGTCTGCTGTGAATACTGTGATCTTTTCCTCAATCATCTGCTGGGGTAACAGCATCAGAGCAAATGATTCAAAAAAACTCAACAAGCTAATAAAGAAGGTCGGCTGTGTTCTAGGAACTCCATTGGAACCTTTGGATATTATTTCACAAAGGATAATTACTTATAAAGTAAAGAAGATTATGGAACACAGTGAGCATCCTCTTAATAAGATTTTTAAACAACCGGTGTCTTCAGTAAGAGGCTCCTCCAGATTCTGTGCAAAACAGACCACTACAGAAGATTCTTCCTGCCTACGGCAATCAACGCCTATAACAACTAATTAAGAGAAAATTTTAAATTGAATATACATAGCTCAGTGCATTTAGGCATCCGGATATGGTGAAGATGACTTGCTCAAGATCAGAATACCAAGAAAAAGGAATTTACCTGAGTAAGATTAAGTGACTGGGTAGTTTAGAAATAGCTGAAATTGTAACTGTTAGCTCAGTTATTTAGTAGCTGAAATAAAGATGCTCTTTTGGGGTAAAACTCTTTTACTCATAAAATCCCAACCTGTAACACACAGAACATGTGTGCTTGTATGTGTGCTTTTTTTCTAATCTCACTTTAATGTTTCCTTTGTTCATTTTACTTATTCCATTCATCTCCTTCTCACGTTTGATTTCTTGTTTTCCACCCCTTTTTTTTTCTTAAGCCAAGGCTATTTTATTTTACTATCCCTGATCTCTCTTTAGATTTCCTCGTTCAGAGTTTGGAGTAGCCATAATGCCAACATCTGTAAGTGGTTTGCAGGCAAGAGACATGATGGAAAAACAAGAAATAAAAACCAGAATGGTGTTACACTACTGGGGTTAGATAGAAAAAGAGGCTTTGAGAAGGTTACAAACTGCAGAAGGATCTAAGGCCGCAGACATGACTCCCTCTTGACTGAAAGGCTAAAGTTTGCAGGGGGATAATATTTAAAACACTTATTGTATTTTACATTACGATATTGGACCCAGTGTTCTGATGCTTAGATGGATCTGAGTTCTTGGGACCCCACATTTTGGGTTTATTAGGGATTGCCCTGAGTCACGTGCTGGGTTTTAGGCAGATTGGTTCTAAGCTGCAGCACTTTTAAAGAGATTATTTTATTGCAAGCGGTTAAGAGAAGTAGATACACTGAAGAGAGATGATGAGGGGTTTCTCCCCTCATCAGCTGCCAGATTCATTCAGTGCTCACCGTGCTGTTGATAATGCACATTACAATAGTATTACTGTAGCATTAGAGGCTCTGCAGTGTTATGGTATTAGGAGCTACACTGTTTGTAGTGTAGCGGAGGCTCAGCTGTTTGTACACTTTTTTTGTTTGAGCTGCTGGCTGTTCTTCATAAACCTGTGTAAGTGAGAAACACAGAGTTTTTGAGTACAGTGGAGTCTCATTAGGTAATGAGGATGATTACCCTGTAATAGGCTGCGCAGAAGAGTGGCAACAACCTCGAAGCGGGAGGGGTGAATACGGGGAACATGTGTCTGTGATTAGCGGCATAAGCACATACCATTTATTTGACACAAGCTATCTGTGTCTCGTGATTGGCGCAGGGCTGTCGTCTGAATGTCTGCCTGGCCCTTCGTGTCCTTGACTCGCAGGGTAGACAGACAGATGTGGTGTGAAAAGGGGAGCAGAGCGGGAGTGTATGCGGCTTGTGTGGAAAGGTACTGGGCTGAAAGTCAGCTGTGGTTAGAGGTAAAGACTGGAATATTGGATGTGAGTTTTGTGGGTCAGACTTGAGGATGGAAAGGTTTTGTCTGAGTGCCCCCACGACAAAGTTTTATTATGCTAGTGAGCCATAGCTTCATGAATAGGTCCCAATTATGTCAATCAGACAGCTCTGACCAGACCAATCATGTCTGGTACCTGGTTGTCACCAACAAATCCTTTGGAGCCTTTGGTTTGAGGGGTGAGTTTACAGTGACTTGGATTTGCTTTCCCCACATCCCTGGAAGTTTGACTAGTATCTGGATATTTTAGAGGCTAAGTGAACAACCCACCCTGTAGGCCATGTTTTTTTAACTTTTCATCAAAGAAGATTGTGAGGTTCGTTGCTGTCATGCTGATGCACTACTGATTTAATAAATCATTTAGGGATCTTCACTGACATACCAAAGTAGTGCTTGCAGTTATATAGGAATTCAATTATAGTTTTCTAGTTGGTTACAAGTAAAAGGTTAAAAAAGTCTGGTGTATTTAGTTTAATACCTATAGATGAAACTCCAGTGCAGCCTACTGCTTTTGTCTTTCATCTGATTTGCAAATAAACTCCACCTGCATTTGTCAACAAAAAGCATCACAAATACCAAATGACACACAAGTTGGGTGAGGGATATAGCTTTGGGGAGGTTTAAAGCAAAGAAAAGTTGTAAAACTAAATCCTGTGTTAAATATCTCATAAAGTGAAGGTCGGCATAAGTTGACAAAAGAAATGGAGCTAAAACCTGAAGGGGGAGAACATGTATAGGCTACACAACACTTCACACTAAAGTGCTCAATTTCCAGTCTAACTATAACCGTAAACATACAGCCAAGGCAAGAGTGGAGTCATTAAAATTCTGTATTAAAGATTAATATTTACAGAAAGACCAGGTGGCACAGGGTACAGGGGAGCCCAGAACTGCCTCCTCCAAATATCTTATAGTGAACAACATTTTTTAAAAAACAATTTAAAAAAACTAGCCCTACCCTGATCTTGACAGGATGCAGTAGAAGATGGATAGATGAAAAGATGGATTGATGGGTGGATGAATGAATTGCTGGATGGAAGGATATTTTTACTTTATGACAATCGTTTATTTTATCTCTCTCTTTGTGCCAATTTTTAGGATGAATTTCCCAAATGTTTTATTCAAAGGCTGATCAATGGGGGGCATATAAATAACAATGATATGTGTTTCACTACCATTGTTGCAAATAAAATTAATGACATTTTGGCTTAAACATGACAACATTTGTCAATGGTAATTGCATGCAAATACAAAAATCACTGGACATTTGAGTAAAGGAGTAATTTGGAAACTACAACAGCAATGACCATGAAAATGGAGAATTTTCCTGTAGGTGTGATGACAAGCTATCTTGTGCGTGAAGTTGCCCTCTCAATTTCTCCTTCTAAAAGTAGGCAGGTATTTTTATCCCAGATAAAGTGCTGACCCAGTCTCAGGTAATTACACCCCTGTTGGGCTTTTGGCATGGGCATGTCAGGGCGGCGCTGAGTGCACCTTACACCCCATCCACGTGTAAACCACACTTATCTTGCTATTTACAATTGAAAACAGAGTCATGCTTCACATGCCACACAGAGGGGATCAGGATATACCTTGGCAAAGCTGGGAAGGCTTTTTCCTGGCAGAGGTCCGATGACATCTCATCCTTCTTCAAACATTATAGACAAAAAATAATAAAACACATTTATGCAAAGAGTGTAATCAAAGAAAGAAAGAAAAAAGCATGAATACTTTCTTACCACAGTATCCCGCCAATTCAACTGTTCTCAGTGGTTTATTTCCTGGCATGAATACAATGAGGTGAACCGTAAGAGTTTTAGACATATTCTGATCACTTCTAATGTTACTCCATTATGATAAGTAATGATCTTATGCAATTCACATCTTTCTTGAAAGCACTTCTCAATAAAGTAAGAACTAACAATAACTATTATGTATTACAGGCATATTGTGTGTGGAAGCATTTAAATCACAATTAGTAAGGAAATGTATTTATGGCTGATGGCTTTTATGTTGCAACCAGGCATTTGGCAATAAATTGTTTATTTCCCCTTAAATTATGAAACATTTGTCTTAGTTCTCAATGCAGCCGCCCCCTCACTCCACCCCCTTTCCATTTTGTTAATTGTCAAATTAAGGACAACTAAAACAAAAACAAAAAAAAGCATAGGGACAAAAAAAATCCCACAGAAGTTAAAGTAGGGCACTTAAAAAGTAAGGAAATATGCAGAACTACAACTGCCAGGAACCTCTTTTTGATGCTGGTCACCAGCTTCATTACATACTGCTGTGGGAAAGTATCCCAATGTCGTACTAATATTTCCTTAAGATCAGCCACTGTGGCTATTTTGGTCGAAGGCAGTCTCGACCAAAATCTCATTGTATTTTTTATCCACACTATCATCGTCTGTAATAAGCAACATGTCATGTTTTTTTCCAGTAAATATGGTGGCTCACACTATCACAATTCCTCTACTAAAAGCTGAATAATACTGACAGAAGATTCAGAGAGTTTCCTACATTCTTAACCCTGATGATCACATGCATTTCCTTATAAGTGTGGCACAGCTTAAGAGGAAATAAAAAAAATCACACACTGTAAACTATTTTTATGACCAAACAACAAAACATGGTCCAAATATTATTTTCACTGATTGTTCTTTCTGTCTATAATTAAACACATATGACAGTCACTGATAAAAAAGGAATAGTTTGAAAAATATTGAACATATTGCCTTACAGGTTTTGAACCCAGATAAGTATTTTAAATGAAAAAGCATATCTTTTTAACTACACTCCATTTAAAAAGAAGAAGAAAGGCCCATTTAAGGATAATGGTATATCATTTGAACTCAGAATGGGTGATGGACCAGTGCTCTATATAGGAAACATAGAAACTATAGAGATCTGATTTCTTATTGTAAGTCTCTGACAGTCTTGGTTTAAAGAGCAAGGAAACTTGATGCTGGTAGAAGGAACATCCATATTGTTCATGCACCAGTCAAGAAGGTGGACTCGAGTGGTAGTTCAACAGCCAGACCATCAAGATTATTGACGTTGACGGTTGACAGAAGCATATAGTTTCTCAAGTTAGCAAACCTGCTATTTAAATTTTTTGCCGTCTTTAACAGTTTAGTAGTTATTAGAAAACATGTTTTGTTCTGACAAAGAGTAAAAAACTTTTTTTAGCAAGATATTAAAAAAAAATGGCAGCGGCCTATATCCAAATGGTGAGAGTCTGTGTTAGTTATAGTTTTCCTCTCCCATGATCACAATTGAGGCCAATGTCCTAATGGCAGAAATAATGGATGCTGTCTATATTGTGCAAAAAATGTTGTCAGATATCCCATTGTTTAGAACATTTGGAGGTAGTATCACAATCAAAAAAACAATGTTTTATTCAAGAGGTGCCTTAACTTCAGAATTCATATGATGGGAGGTGACAAAGTCAGAAACCTTTTTATTGTGGCAATTGCGTTACATTAGTAATTCTTGACCTAATATACAATTTAATTAAATTCAGTTTAAATACATAGCACCACTTCACAATGCATGTCATATCAGGGCACTTTACAGAGATAATTCAATTAGATCATACAATATGATTGGTGAAAAGTTTTTATCTATGAGAACCAGTTGATTGCATTTAGTCATTGACAAGCAGGACATGCTTTTCCTGGATGAGCTTGTAGTGAAGATATTCACTAGCATTTTGTCATTGACTCTGCAGCAATTCCATACAGTGAGCATACATGTTCCAGGAAGGGACATCTTTACAATTTGACAACTTTTGGGTACCCTCTTAGTGGCCT
The DNA here is from genome assembly GCA_034780135.1 of Jordanella pulchra. Classification (NCBI taxonomy): domain Eukaryota; kingdom Metazoa; phylum Chordata; class Actinopteri; order Cyprinodontiformes; family Cyprinodontidae; genus Jordanella; species Jordanella pulchra. Next base: position 9,243 of record JAUZNJ010018912.1, on the reverse strand, counting down.
TGTGCTTGCATTGTTTCTTACAGTTATTTTGTGCACACTTTTTTGTTTGCAATTTAATGTTTTATAAAAGCCTGAAAAAAAAAGGAAAAGTAGTAAGAACAACTTATATGTGTCTTTTCTAGTCTGGTGTTTTACCTCAGAGACATGAGAATTCAAAGGGGATAAAAATGTGTTTGTTACTAGATTTAAAGCATGTTTCATTATGTTATTTTTTATCTTAATCATTTACTGGATAAATGGTGCGTTGTTCAATTTTAAGGGGACTGCAGATGATATTTTCTGAAAATTCAATGCAGTCTCAAACACAGGACTATGTGCAGGTTCTATGTGTGTATGGATGCAAACTGCATATACTGTCTGTAATGCAACAGAAAATTTATTGGTGGTCTATACATTGCAGCAACAGAATGTGACTTGGAGCAAGGTGGTTGAACACTTGTTTCACTATAAGGAACAAGTAAGTAACATTAGAAAACAGTCTAACTTTTAACTCCCTGAATAGGCCTACTGACGCTTTTGATCAAAGCTCTCTGTGCATCACATACTGAAAAGACGGGGGTACCCCTCTCATCATATATTGATGCCAAGGGTAAAGACGGGTTGCGGACATTGCATCACATGACACTCACATAGCCTGCAACAAAATCTTTTTAAAATTTGAGTCTACAAAGTTATTGTTGGTAGCTTTAGCACTGTATGGATGTATGTATACTAGTGTTCCTTTTAGTTTACAAGTTAGTATTAGGGTAAAGGATGGTTTAGTCATAGTTTTTTACTTTTTACCTGCAACACCTCATCATGTACCCTACGCACCACTAAATGATAAGAGGGGTATTGATATGACAAGGAGTTTGACCAAGCTTTAATCTTTGAAGAGTTGGGAATGGAACTACATTGAAATAGCTGGACCCTTTCTGTCTTTACTATGAGTGTTCAATTTTTGCATGCATGATTTTCTCCATGTGCCCTAGCTGTCTTTCACAAAGTTAACACATCATCATGCTTGGCTGTGCATGGAGTGTGTATGTTCTATGTGTTTCTTTTGAAGTGTATGTGTTGGACAAAGATACTAATGTTTGTTGATCACTGGGACTTGTTGCCAGCCCATTGTGTAATACTACTGACTACCACTGAAAGATGGAAAACTGTTTTAAAGCAATTTCAAGAAATGCAAAAACTGAATTGCAAGTATGGGTAAAAGGATGGTAACAGAGGTGGAAGTAGAAGGTGAAAGACTACAATTATACATGGAAGAGAAACAGTCCTGATAGACTTCTGTTCATCAATATTTTGCATCTTAATCTCCAAAAAATCCAAACAGTTGGTGCCCCTCTCTAGAATCAACATGCAAAACCAGTCATGTTGATGTCTGGTTGCCTTTTCAGTAAATACATACCAACAATGAAACATAGTGGTGGCTGCGTGATGGTCTGAAGCTGCTTTGGCTCTATAGTAATTGGAAGACTTGATGGAAATTCCAAAGGGGAAAGTCAGGTCATCAGTGTGTGTCTTTAAGATCAATCAGAATTGGATTATGCCCAAGGATAATGAACCAAATGGCATTTCCAGCCCTAAATTGCACTACATCTAAATAATAAAACTAGATTATATTCAACTGAGTTATAGCTTGACCTTCAGCAGGCGGTTCATGTTTGAACAATGTGTCTGTATGAAGATTTTCTGCCTAGAAAAGGTGTGATACATTTCCTTCATAATGACGTTAAGGACTTCTGTTTGGCAAAACTAGTTATTACCTTTTTGTCGACTTGGCTGATTGTGATAACATTTTCCCCCTTCTTTAATGAAATTATCAATTAAAAATTAAAAAGAAGAAGAAATCTAGCAGAGCGTAAACACTTTTTCCACCACTGTGTGATCGATACATGAGAAAAAACACTTAGAGAGAAAAAAAATTACCAATACTACATTTGATAATCTATCTTTGTTCCAGATGCTTGTCCTATTGGTTTTGTTAAAATCAGGTAAACTTAATGCTTTTTTTAATAAAAGGTGTAACATCACAAAATCAACATGGAAGACAATGTCTTAGAGTCTTAGTGAATGGACCTTAAATTCTTTTTACAAGAGGCTTTCTCCAGTATCTATATATTTTCTATCCCATTAAATGCATTTTCTATGGAAAGTATGCGCTGTGTGTTGCAAGGCAAAGCAGAGGCGGAGGGAAATGGCTGTGGTCAGGCTGTAGTCCTTGAAAGAGAAAGGGAGACCAAAGCAAGAGGGGGCGGTCAGAGATGGCAAAAAAGAAAAAAAAATTAAGGCTAAAGGACTTCCTAATATGGATCATTTTTACAAGTGTGTACACATACTAAGAAAAATGCTCCAACACAACACACATTGCAGTGTTCCGGCTGATGTGCTATGTTCTGTAATGGGCTGATGGGAATGTGCCGCTGCACGTTAATTCTCCCTTCACGCTTGCATTGAAAAACACAGAGGCTCTAATTGATACTAAACAAACTGCTGACCCAAACTCACTTAGAAGGTCTGTCATTGATGAGCTCACATAAGTGCTGGTTTTAAAATTTACAAAAAGTTAACATGGACAGCTTGAGTTGAACAAATCTGAAGGATTGTGAAATGTCTTTCCTTCCTAGAACAGGAACGATCCATCTTTATGGGTTTTTTGCAGTGCCCTAAGACCTTTATAGAAAATCTAGAAACCTATGTGTATGTCCAGGTAAGAGAAATGTTTTTGAGGGAGTAAGGCCCGTGAAGGTAAACTCATGCACACAAACAGATACAGATGCGCCTCAAAAGGAAGCTCCAGGCAGGCACAACGATGCCTTTGTGCAAGCCAGATTTCCCATGTCTCCCTGCTCCAACACACAGATAGATCATCTTTGTGTAGCCCTCTGTATGAAGGGCAAGTGCATGCACGTCAAAGAGAGAAACCAAGGGAGGGAGGGAGTGAAGAAGAACTGGGAAAGAAGTTACGACCCAATCGTCTCTCTATTCACACTTTCCTCTTGTCTCCCATGTCTTTGCCTCTTTCTCTCCCTCCACACCCTCCCCCTTTTCTCTCCCTCTCTCCACAGAGGAATCCAGTCTCTCCACTGGGACTGGAGCTCTTTGAAGGTGATCCAGAACTGTACTGCTGTTGCAGCCTCTGCTCTCCTCCCTCTATGCCCTTACCCCCCTCCCCCACCCCCACTCTCCACCCTCTGCTTCCACCCTAGGCCCCCAGGGGGCCTGGATCCCGCTCAACTGAGAGCAACCCTACTCTAAATCCAGGCCTGAGCTTAGGACTTATGCCGCGGGCCTTTCTGGCTGTCCCACTGCATCAAGAAGACGGTGGGGGGCCTAACACAAGACGATAGACGGTGGGGGCAGGTGCAGGAAAGGCAAAAGACAAGGAGAGATGTTTGGTCTGCAACAACATATGACATTTGAGAAAAGAGAAATAAAAGTAGGAGTAGTTCTCCAAAGTGCCTTCATTAGAACTCCTCAAATAACACTTTTTTCCCTTTTCTCCTTCTCTCCACTGTTTATTTTTCTATTCATTTCATCCTTACATTCCCTCTCTTTTTCCATCCCACTTCCCTTCTCTTCCCTCCATCCCAAGGGCAGGCTCTTCGCAGACCCGTCAGACTAGTTTCTTTGGCACATTTCGTGCACACAAACACACGCTGGGGTGCCAACATACACTCAGACACATACCTCCCCACTTCAACAGAAAAGTCTTTTGCTGCGTGTCTCACAGTCAAGCAGGAAAAGAAAGAAACTGACAAACAAGCAGAGGAAGAAGGGAAAAAAGAGGCAGATAAAGAGCAGGGGTTAACTGAAGGGATGTGCATTCCTTTGGCTTGCCTGGCTCTGGAGCGCAGGAGACGTGTTGCTGGCTGTTCAGTTTATTATCCCCAAGCCATATGGGTTGGCAGGCTTATGGGGTGTGGTGGGATACTTTAGTGTGTGCGCGTGTGCACATGTGTCTGGATAAGTCGGGGAGTGTGATTAAACTTACATTATATCTTTTGTCATATAGACTAGGAATCTGTGTGTTCTCGACCACAATGACAATCTTCTTTGGAGGTGAAACTTATTCTAGGTTATTTCTTATGTAAAAAGCATTTTCTTGGTTCTCTAAACATACTTAACAATACAAACTACAGCATTTTAATTATGGAACAATAATACTATAAAGTTATCACAGTCACTCGAGGATGCTGTATCATTCAATACTTTCTAAAAGCTTTAAATATAATGGCTAATTCAATTTACCTATGTTGGGATATGTCTTGCTGTGGCAATCCCTTTTCTATGTTGAATAAGTTCAGTCGTCACTAAACTAGTGTTAACTCCTTGATTATACCACATTAAAACATCATTACAAGTTCTAAAGGATAAACCACATAAGTATTTAAACAAGTGTGAAGTTAACTGCTTTTTTAAAAATCCGATTTAGTCTCTGCCATCCAACAGACTGATGGCCTGTCCGCAGTGTTCCACACCTTTTCGCCCGTAGACAGTAGAAGATAGGCACCAGCTCCACCGTGACCATGTGGGAAGATATGAGCTAGAATAATGGGAGTAGAGCTGAATTGGTTGTTCTTATTTTTAAGTTATAAATATGCCTACAACTAAAATTTTTAGGTTAACATAAAAAAAGTCATGATGCTACATTAAACTTCATTTTATAAATACTTTAACAGTTTTCTTCACCATGCAACATAACACCTCATAGGTAGATGCAAAAAGAAACACATTTCAAAGATAAGAAATGTATTCTACAGAAATGAGAGAGCAAACCCAATTGTACCAAGTCCTGATAAATATGGATATCATAAAACTTGCTCTATTTAGTTTAACATTAATAAGTCCTGACTGTAGACATGTGAATATGTGTTGTTCCATGATTTCCAATTCACCAGCAGAAATAGCCATAATCTAATAAGACATTCCTCTTTGAGTGAGATAGTTTTTGATAGTAACAAAAGTAAGGTCTTAACATTTATTTATTGAATAAAAGCACTATCCAAAGCTAAAGTTTTGAGATGATTATTCAGATACCCATCAGAAATCATCAAAAGTCATCATTCAGTCTGAATCACTCCTCAGTTCTTCCTTTTAACTGGGTTTCTTTATTTCTAATGATCTTTTAGTACCTTCTCCATGTTTTGTCTCTCCAACGTCAAGCAGGTCAGGTGCAGCGTGAGTCCTTGCACTGGACTTATGATTAAAGTGTTACCCACATATATATGTGTGTGGGTGTGTGTGTGTGGGTGTGTGTGTGTGTGTGTGTATGTGTTTGAAGAAAGCACATGCTATCTATAGCCCGTGTATCCCCTGGGGATTTGAGTC
>JAUZNJ010018901.1:0-17291 GCA_034780135.1 Jordanella pulchra | reverse complement strand
GGAGGTTTCTTCCTGTTAAAAGGGAGTTTTTCCTCTCCACTGTCGCTACATGCTTGCTTGGTGTGAGGGATTGCTGTCAAGTCAATGATTCGACGCAATCAGCTGGTTTTCCTTAGATAGAAAACTTTCAACAATCAGACTGTGTGATGTGATTGAATCGTCTCTGATGACACGTGTTGTGAATTGGCGTTATAGAAATAAACTGAATTGAATTGATTATAATTACTGATGTTTTCCCCCTTTGTCTTTGTGGTAGCAACTGAGAAAATAATTATTATTTTCTTAATTGGTTTCATGGTAAACCAAAACAGTGTAATGAAATATGAAGGTCCTATTCTTTATGAATTTATAATTAAAATAACCGGGGTATTAACAGCATATAATCATTGAATTTAGGGCTCCACCAATTGGTCATCTTGCTAATTAATCTAAAAACAAATACTTTTAGTGATTTGATATTTCTGAGTCAAATATTTGGAATATAGAAAAAAATCATGCCTTTACAATTTAATTTGATTTGATTACCAAATTACTGGTGATTTCAATAATCAATTAATATCGATTAATTGTTTCAGCCCTAGAAGAACCTTGCAAAAATAAGAGGTTAAAAATGAGAGCATCAATTAAAAATATCCTTAATAACAGGTACAACATAGATGGGGTCAGCCTGGATGACACACCCTGTAAAACTTCAACAACTGGCTGCTGTAAGAACTGCATATTGAACCATTCAGTCTGTGCCAGTCATGTCATGCCCTATAGAGAACTGTGCCAGCGGAGTGAAGCAGTCGGATATCAAGGCATCAGCTGTAACTGCTGCATTGTGTGGGTTGATCCTTTAGAGAGACACCAGTTGGTCTGTACCTTTGAGGCTCTTCCTTTGTGTTTGAACTCATCCAGGTTACTGACTTCTTTGGCACCTCTGTATCTTTATTACGCTCATCAACATTATTTTGGACATCTTTAAAAACAGTTCTGTAATCAGTCCAACCTTCACACTTTTTCTTCTCTTTGGGAGTAGTTTCTTTTTTTGTCAACTGCTGCTGCTCAGCCCAGCTCTGAAGTTCAGCCGATGGTCACTGCAAAGTTTTCCTGTAAGGCAAAAATTGTTATTTATGCTAAGCCCCCCCCCCCCCCATGCACTCCTTAATCTTGCTTTTTTCAAAACTAGTGCTAACGCACAGCTCGCTCCTTTTACCCTCTATGCTTTCCGCACAAGACTCTTTATCCTTGCTTCACTTTCACTTTCTTTTAGCCTTGCTTTCTTTCTCTTTTCCTTCCCCTCCTTTCTTTCTCTGTCCTGCTCCTGCCTAATCCTGCCTGCCAGGCGTTGCTTCATGGTTGTTATGCATCTCAACCCGAAGGGGCCACAGGAAAAATAACGGGAGGAATGAGGAGGTTCTAGTCATCTGCTGAAGCCTATTGAGTAACTTAAGCGTGGTTGCTTTGCTCTGTTGGCTCATCATAATGAGACTGCATGTGGAAGACATGTTTACACCTCTTCATGTTGGAGTTGGAGGGAGTGGGGGAGGAGGAAGTGGGAGACAGAGGAGGTGGGATTCAAAGTGAGAGAGAAAAAAAATAAATAATGACAAAAGTGTGTGTGTGTGTGTGTAATGAATGGAAAGAGAAGAGGTGGCATACAGAAGAGCCTGAAAGAAAAAAGAGAAGAGAACGAAGGCAGGAGATGATGAAAGGAAAGGATAGATGGGTTGGAAAAATGCAGATAGAGGAGAGTGAGAGGAGTGTGACAAACAGAAAGGGACAGACATAATGAGAGAGAGAAAGAGGACAGACAAAAATAGAGAGTCAGAGAGACGGTCCTTGTTGGAGGAGAGAAAGCCAGTGTGACAGTGAGTCATAGCTGAAAAACTGCCACACAAGCATATGCTGCGGCTGAGAAGCTAGCTTTCGTTAAAATAAAAACAGTTAGGAATTTTACAGACAGGAATATAAAAATAAGAAAATAGGAATACTTAGGTAGATGGAGAGATCTCGGCACTAACGACATTCTAGCGGAGGCGGAAAATATTTATTTTATTTTCTATTTTTTTCATCTCAGAGACGCAATTTCTATTTCCTAAATGATGCATTTAATATCTTATGAGTGCATCATAGTTTCTCCCTTTTAGTTTTACTGTTTAGGCTCCAAATGTGATGACTATTGTTTTTAAACAATCTGTTGATATTTTGTTGGCCTCATTTAAAAAATGAAACCTGAAATTTCTGTAGCTCGAAATACCTAAGAAGAAGCAGTAAGCTGTCATATATGCATTTAATGCTGGAACAATCAGCACTTATCAGATGAACACATACTTCCTTTAGCAGATTTTTTTTATTTAGGGCTCAAAAGGCCATGTCACTGTGCAATGCATTGTGGGTCAATCCTGAACTTTTTCTGGGCAACAGCTTTTTTGCTCGGAACATTAGCTATTGCTAAGTTGGATACTGTACTGAGAGAGAAACACGCTAAGCACTTTTAAAATTGGTGGTATTGAGACAAACTAGACTCTAGTCTCATTAGTGCTGAGTTCGTTATATCTTGAAAAAATCTCTAGAATTGGTGGAATTGATCCATATGAGAATAATAAATGGACGAAGGATTAACTTCAGCTGCTGCCGTTCTCAGGCTCCTTTCTTTCTCGTCCATTGAGTTACTTTTTATTAGGAATGTTCCAGTCCGATTCTGATAAAAACATCTGTTTAAAGTTGATGTAACCCATTGGTTAGTGGTTCAGTTATTCTCATACCTATTGTTGTTTATTGTTATTCTCTGTTTCAGTAATATCTTTTGATGAAGCCTTTTCTATTGTTCCACATCACAAAACAAGTAATGGAAATAATAATGATTTGTGTTGATGTCGTATCGGTTCGATATCGGTCAATACTCAAAGCTGCAATAATCAGTATCATTTTGGACATAAAGAAGTTGTATCCCTACTTTTTATACCAGAAAAATGTCAAGTCTTAATTAATTCAGGTTCACAGAATTTGTTTTAAACTTGTGATCTGAAAATGCAGTTAACCACCCCCTCAACCCGAACCCCACCCTTGCTTTAAAAAACGTTTTAGTTGTAGTTGCTGTTTTTTTTTTTTTAAATTATTATATGATTTTTTTTTTTTACAAATTAAAATTCCAGAAGTTTGGGACAAACTTAACCTTAAAATGCTGAGTTTTCTGGTATGAATCTGAATAGTAAATACCTCTGATGCATTGTCCAGTTTCCAATGGCAACTGGATAGAAAACGTTGCTGACATTCAAAGGCAACATGAAACAGTTGTTGTTTTCTGGGACTTAAAACATAGTGTATGAGATTTTAATGTTTGGGTAACTATTAGTAATAGTAAAAGCTGAAGCATATATTGTTTCTAGTAATGCTAATACTAAGTCATATTGATTATGATGTGTTTTTTGTGCAGTTTTTAGGTTATTAAGAGACTTGGCTTTGAGGTTAAATAAACAAATTCCAAATTTCGCAGTTTTGTTGCGTTTTTACAGAGATGATTTCACATGTTTTGTTTCTCTACTCTTTATAGAGTGATGCAGGTATAACAAGCTTCTATAAGCCTGTAAAGTAGTTTTACTGCTAAAGAAAGTAAACTGCATTCAGGTGTTTACCTCCAATGTGGCATTTTAATTGCAGTATCTACTTGATGCCCCTTCGCCCCTGATTCCACTGGCCTGACTTCCAATCTTTCCATAACTGCCTTATCAGTTTAGGTAATGACTTTTTTTCATCCCTGCTTAGAAATGGTTACAATTAGAGATTAGTAAGTCTGAAAAAAGCCAGTGCTGGTACTAAAAGAAACATGAATGGTAGAGTAGAGCCGGGCCAGGTGGAGCTGGTGGGAAAGGAGCTTCAGGATCATTTGTTTTTTTTTAGTTTCAAAAAGCCAAACTTTAGCTGATCTGTGATCCAAGCCTTTATTATCCCTGGCTGTGAGGCAACAGGAAGGGAGACGCAGTGCTGTGTTAAGAATCCTTTATTCTTCTAACCTTGGCGTACTCTGATACCGTTGACCAACTCATTCCCAAAGGAAACAGGATGTAATGTTTTGTTTGTAGACAGAAGGTACTTCCACTGTAGGCCTGAGGTACCAGGCTCTGCAAACATTTTAAAATCTGATGGGAGTTGTTATGAAAAAAAGTTGAAAGAAAGCAAAGCTAAGGCACTTTTAAAAAGTCCTGATATCCTTAATATAAACTAACAGTTTACCTAAGACAAAAATTCAGTTTATAGACTATGTATGCCTTAAACTTTAGAATTCAACTACATGACCTCATATCAGTCCAAATGCAAAAGTTTTGCAAACTAAAGCAGGAAACTCCTCATTGGAGCCCAGGCTAACCCTGCTGGTTCATCCATTACCTGAACAAGTAGTGATAAACCTTATTCAGAACCTCCCCCCCCTCCGCAGCTTGTCTGGTGAAATCCCAGCATGTCCGTGTTACCCCACGAGATCGTTCCACTCCTGTCTTGATTCACATGTTCCACCCACAGCATCTCCTGCCGTCTAGGTTTGGCTTATCACAGCAGCCACAGAGGGTTTGCAGCACATATGCAGCAAGCAGCCTACGTCTGCGAGATGTTTACTCACCCTTACTGGTGTTGAAAACCTGCACCATAAATCGGAGTGTGGAGGTGTGTGGTAACTGAGGGGGAGGGAAGGTGGTTCCTGTTCTACCAAACCAACACGAGTCTGGCAGAACATAGAACAACCAACAACAGCCCACTCCTTTCTTCCTCCTCCACTTTCTTTGTCATCTTCATGAATTTCATATTTTTGGGCTCCAAAATGATCCTAAATCAGCTGCTCTTCATGTTTGAACCCTGTTACCCCCCCCCCCCCCCCCCCGCTGATCCGTGTCCCTCTACTCTGTTTCCGTCACTAATTCTCTCTGCCTCTGGGCCACTCAGACTGCTATTGGCTGCTGCTTTCAATTTATTTTTGTTTCGCTTAGATTTTTTCCTTTTCTTGGTTTCAGATCATAATTTCACATTTGTGTCTTTACCAGCAAAAAAAACTAAAAAAGGCAGAAGGTGTTGGTCGTTAGGTCGTCTTTATCTAATTACCTAAACACTTATGATTAGTTTACCCCAAAGATAAGCTAGCAGTCATAACCCCCTTGGTACTAACCCATTGTTTATATTTCCCAATCAAAAAAAAATCATTTTCAAAACATTCTGAGTGTCATTTAGGATGTTTAGGGTTGTTTTTGCTGCTGGAAGGTGAACCTCAATCTTTGTCCAAAAAGAGAAAGTCACCTGTTAAAATGTGGTTATAGAACATTCGATGTGATGTATGTTTTATTGATACTGGTCAGCTGACTATCACAATACATAGTGTTACTGTTTTATTGTGCAACCCTACGTTGCAGTTCATCTCATACCTAATAAACACTTTATATTTACCTTCAGCTGCTACAAAAAGACAAACAGTGCTTGGCCACCTAGCAGGCTGTAGTACCTTGGGATTCCCAGATCTACCATCTGGTTAGCATAGCTTAGTCACATTTAACAAGAGTTAACGCTAAATTTCTCACTCTATCTCTTTAGGAGGCAGCAAGACATTTAAAGTATGTTTGGTGCCAGACAGAAAGGTAGAGACATTTGTAGCTAGCATGCAGATCCATCCATGCAAGTAGAAATAAACACTTCTTCACACAAAGGTTAGAGTAAAGTCCTTCAATAATGGACTCAGGACAAACAAGCTTTCAAAAAAAACCTCCGAAACTCTGGAAAGAAACATCTACAACTTGGGGTTAATGTGAAGTAAAACCGAAATAAAATCACATTCGTTAAAAAATTGCCATTTTGTATTTTGACAAAATCGTTCAATCATAAGTTTAATAAAGGAATAGAAATATAAGACAATTCAAATAATCCTTTTAACAATCCCTGGAAGAAGTTGAAGGTTCCTATCCCTGACCAAAGTGAACCTCATGGGTAAATCTGTGTAGAAACATGCAGGGTACGTTTCCACATGCAATGCAAACCCCCCCCCCTTTTTATTATTATTTTTTGCCTAATTAATTTTATATGAAATTCCAATCTTTTTAAACACTAACTTTTAGGGTTTTGATCATCTGTAAGTCCTTAATAATCAATATAACTAAAAGTAAGGGCTTGAAACATTTCACTGTGTGTATCGACTCTTTATGAGTTTCACTTTTATAAGTTAAAAAATGATGCACTTTTCCTGGATTCTCTGTTTGTTTTTTGTTTTTTAGTTCTACCTCTATGCTTTACAGCGTTGATCACCATGTTTCCTGCATAGAGTCAGCACTGGGAGCTGCAATTGTAAACATGCACACACGTGCACATTCTGTCTGGATGCTCTCTGACACACCAACCCCAGCTGACCTGATCAGCATCCCACACACACGCACACTTTGACCCTGACATCAGTCTGACCCTCCTGTCTGGTTCAAACATTCAGAGTGCAGTCAGTCTGGCTTCATAGTGGGGGTGGGGGGGTTCAGACACTATCCTGTCTGTCTGGCTCTGCTCGTGTCAATGTGAAGAAACTTCAGGCAAATCCTTCTGATAGCTTAACAGGTGAACTTTTTCTTTAACCCTGCTGTTTCCCTGTTCATCAATATTACAGCATTCGAATGTTTGATCATCTTCAACAACACTGTAAAACCATCCTAGTCTTTGTATTCATACAGCAGGAGATAATAAGACTACGTTTGACCTCTAAGCAGCCAAAGTAAAGTTTTATTGCCAGTTCAGCATTAGGTCTAATCATTATGGGCCTGCATCAGCACTAATCAAAGTTCTGCTGCATTTGAGGAATTAGTTAAAAAAAGAGATTCAGCTGGGATGCAAAATCAGCAATTTATGTGATGGACATGAATACTTATGCCTGAGGGACTTTACAGCACTAACAGATGAAGACAGTTACACTGAACTCCTGTTTTCCTTTTTTACTGGTAAAAAGATCAAAGGTGGCTTAAAAATAACTAATCAGAGCAACGTCAGGTGCTGATTTTGCCCTCCTTCACAGGCAGCTGTTAACTGCACACTTTGAACTCGAAGTAAAACAAGAGTGACTCTATCTTTTAGGTTACCATTTGAAATATTCTCCAAAATGTCAGTGATTAGGGGAAATCCTTGCATGTTAGGTTCTGGATCAGGTTCTATTTTTCAGTTGACTAATGATAAAATCGATGTGTTGTCTCCAACTGAGAACAAGACGGAGGCAGTCTGCTCTGTAGTCCAGACAGCCTCTAGTGCTGTTCAAGATGATTCCCCTGTGCTGTGTGTGAGGAAAGGATGGATAGACGGAGGGCGAGGAGGAAAGAGACGGAGCTGCAGAGCTGTAATTGTTTTTTCTCTCGTTGCCCTAAGTCCCCGCAGCCTGTCTGGCACCTCGCTCACCCCTTCCTCCTATCTCTGTCACCGTCTCTCTGTTCCTCTGGCTCATTACATCCAATCCTAGCTTTTTGTCCTCCTTGTTTCCACACTAACACCAGAGGGAAGTCTTCTTCTTGGAGTTAATCAGAACTAAACTAGTTCACCTGTCTCCACAGAGAGGCCGGCTGACTGTAGCAGAGTGTGGCTGATATCTACAGCACACTGCATCTTCTTCATCTAACTGTAAATACTCTGGTTTTTGCTACCTGTTGTTCAGACATTGCATGAAGAAGACAGATGATTGGTTGTGGTTGTTTGTCCTTTAATTTCCTCCCTTTTTACTAACTCTTTCTGCCTCCCCGTTACTGAACTCTACTTCCTCTGTTCGTCTTTTCTACTCTACTTTTCCTCTGTCTCCTTCTATCCATCTCTGTCTCTATGAGTGTGTATGTGTGCCAGTCAGGTCGCTGCCATGGCGCCCCAGCAGCTCTGGGCCTTGTTGATCACGGCACTGTGCCCAAGGGTTCCCATGGCAACAGCAGTGGCAGCAGACAGGGTTCTGTGTAGAAGATGTGTGTGTGTGTGTGGGCCCAGTGTGGTGGGCAGCAGGCTGTGAACTCAGCAGGCCTCTATCTGGGCAGCAAGAGAAGGACAAGCGAGTCGGAGCAAACAAAGCAGCCTCTATTCGCTCTCTTTCTTTCCCTTTTTATTTAACACACACACACACACACACACACAGGATGGCATAAGCTATTACTGATGCATGTACACACGTGACAGCCAAACATGAAAACCCAGGGGTTCACCGGGACAGGGACTTGCAACACGACGGCTCCTCTCTCAAACGCTCAAAAAGTGCAGCTTTTTTGCAGTCAAGTGTATTTTGGATTGCCAGGTGTGGCTATGAGAATCTGACAGGTTTTTTTTCTGCATGTTCATGGCTGAGATCTGGAGTGCAACCGGAAACTGTTAATGGCAACAGAGGAAATGAAGCAGCTGCAGGGTTTTGATGAGCGCGTCTAGTGCTCTGTGGAAACACAATTTGAACTCAACACAGCAGCTTAGATCCAGTTAAAGTTACATTTCTACCTGCATCCTGGTTTCCTGTCTCCTCCTAAGGCAGCAGCAGACAGTCAGGATGCTGTTTTTTAGATTCTGGAAAGTTTTTTTTTTTTAATCTCTGGGACTCTGTGCTACTTGGTCACATGGGAACATGACAGCTGACGCTTAGGGAGAAAACATTTCCTTTGTTGGTTGGAGGAACTAGTCCAAATTAGCAAGCAGCTAGCATGCTCTCTCTGCTCGCTGTCAGCATAAATCTGCTTTCAAACCTTAGTCTAAGGATCCGTTCTGCTAGCTGTGAAAACAGGGAGGTTTCAATGTTCAAGCTGAAGCAGACTATCCTAGTTTCCCTAAAGTCAGCCCATGTGAGATGCAAAGTTATTGAGCAATAGCAATGTCAGAGGCCCCAGCTGAGGAATTGCAGTCTCCTTAGATGGCAATTAGCCTGATTTTTGTTTTAGGGCCAAACAGACTATGGGTGGATGTCCTCAGAAGTTTTTCCCAGAATTAATTGTCTGGTTTCCAGCAGGAAGGAATCTGCTGATAAGCAGCCCGCCTTCATGCTGTAACCCACCACATAACCCACCATCAGGGGTTCAGAAGATGCTCTTCCTCTGACCTTCTGTCTCTTTGTGTTTTATTTACGACACACTTGAGACTTTCACTGGAACATTTTCTTTTATTCCCAAAGGCTACCTACCTAATTGATGTATTATCTATATTATTAACGCTTAACATCCAGGTTTCAAAGGCAACAGGCTCTGCCCTCATGTTTAAAATGTAAAGAATACTGACACATAAAAATAAAAAGATGAACATTTAACTGTGGAGGCATTTCAACCATTTTCTGAATTTTATGAGGGTTGATGAGATTACCATGTTTATTTGATGGCTGGTCTGTGAGTTAATACCTTGATGCCATCAAAAGCTGAATCTTTATTCAGTGTTGGAGGCTGTCTCTCAGGTAGAGCTGTGCCTCGTGTCTGACAGCCTTTACTGGCAGGTCAGCTCAACTTTCTGACCTCACACCGACCCCTCTTTATCTCTTACTCTCTATCCACATCGGCCTTAAAAAGCTTGTATTGGTGCTACTGTTTTGTATTAGTGCTCTGCTGGATAAAAGAAATTTAAAATATGAATATATATGATCAACAAATATGGAAAATAATAATTTGTAATAATTTGCTCTTAAAACCTTTTTTTGATTGAAACTGTTTAATTTATGGATTTCATTTTTTCCAGATTTCCATTTGCAACCGTATGAAACAAAATTGACTCCATAATTGAGAAGAAGGTTGGATTTCTTAAGAGAAGGGAATCAACAAGTGCTGAACCTTTCCGGTGTGCCACTGAGGCTCGTAGGGGATGAATGGCTGCAAATGTTTGCATGGTTGCAGTTCTAAGGCTCGTAGATTAAATGCTGGTTGGGGTTTATATGACAAACATCTGGGTCAGATAGGAAAGTCCCATCCAGTGGAAGCAGCTGCAAAGCCAGCTGATATTTAAAGCCCGCAGAGTGCAGAAGTTCAAAGCTGTCACCATCAGAGTCGCTATCATGATGCTCTTTTCTGTCTAACCAATTACAAACAGCCATGTTAGCGCATGCTATCCCTCACCACCCTTATCATGCAAACACTGATACAAACCATGACAGTGGACTTCAGAGGTGAAGTTCTGTTTTAGAGTCTTTGCTTCAGAAACATTTGAATTTATTGTGAATTTTAACATGAACGATGCTGTCCTCCTGTCCTTAGGCCGCTCACGGATCTTTTCCATCTTCTCCATTCATTGTTTTCATCCTGCTTCGTTCTTATACCTTTTTTACTCCTGTGGCAACTTTACAGCACCATTCACTATATATACGTTACTGTATATATATTGGCCTTGTCTGTGGCCACTAATCAGAAACAAATAAAAGGAGGCAAAATGATGGGCGAAAGATTTTAGTACATACTTTAATGGGGAAAGTTGGAGTCAAAAGATGAGGGGCTATGGTGCCGAGTGCAACGGTAAATGTATCATTTACTTTGCATGTATGGTCTGCAAACTCATTCTTTGTACGCTCACACCAAACCATTATGCCATTAATGGGTGATGCTACACACCCAAGGGGTGGTATTAAGTTTTGAAACGTTAAATGACATCATTTTATTTTGCCTAAACGCACGGACACTGGTGGGTGATGCTCTGTATTTAATGATAACCTAAATCAGCTGTTCAGATACATAAACACTCCCCCAGAAACACACAAAACAAAACCACTGTGAGACAGATCACGCAATAGGGAAAAGAAAGGGTGCCTGCTGAGATGATTGGAGGCGGCAGCCTTAAGCCGTCAGTCAATGGAAACACAACAGGTTCTGTTAAATTGGTGCAAAACTTGGAACTGCCAATGGAAAGGAGGCACATGTTGCTTGAAAACCTCTTTAAGTGAATTTAAACCTCCTGTGTACAGAGACATGAGTTGGTCACCAGGTAGATGGTCTCTGCTCCCCCCACCCTAACCAACGAAGGGGAAAAATACAAAGGTTCTCAATGCAAGGTATTCAGTCTGCTTAAAGAAGAAAGGATGCTGCAGAAGCCTGGTTGATCTGGTTTTGACATGTGGATTACGGTTGTAATAACATCAGACCTTCTGCTCAATACATCCTGAATGAAGCTTACTCAAAAAAAAACAAGCATTCTGGCTTATTAGCATAATTTTTAGGTTATTCTAGATTTTTTTTATTTACTTTTTATGTGTAATTGCAACCTGGACATATGGATGGTATATCATTAAGTCTGACGTGTCCAGTTATTGTCTAAAGTTATTCTCTTTATTCTCCTACAGATTCATTCATGTTCTGCTTTTTTTTTTACTAAATGTTTTCAGCTTATCAACCACAGTTTTTATTTCAGTAAGATGCAACCAGAAAAAAAAAATAGATGGAGGAAAGAGTAGCCTATGAGATCACCACTCTTGAAACTTTATGATGAGGATGCAGCATTTTCTAATGGTTCAATGCTTCAAACAGCTGGCTTTGGGCTTGAGCTGATTTCTCATCAGCACCATGCTTTAAAATGGTTTTAGAGTTAAATGCAGTTTCGAAGGTTAAATTACTGTTTTGTTTTGTTTCTGCTCTGCATTTTTCACTCAGTTTTGCATGTAAACATTCTATGTATTTAAGGTTTAAGACAATATTTTAACTGTAAAACTGTTAATTCATTGATCTCTACAAAACCAATAAACCATTTTCACTATCAATCATCCTAAACTGAACAGCAGGACTCAAACCGAGCTACTTCTATCTTTTTAGAAGAGCTAGTAATTTTTCTTCCCCAGTCCAACTAGTCAACACTTTATCATATTTATCTAAATGCTCATAACAAATAGTCTAATTACACTCAACAGTTATCGCTGGTCAACGTAAACCAATGAGGGCTGCTCGTCTTCCAAGAGGGGAGGGGCTGCAGAGTTCATGAGTCTTAGTCAGACATGTTTACCTTGCAAGCAAGTCGAATTACAGCAAGATTTGTGAATTCACAGACTCTCAAAAATACATCTTGCCATCAGCCAATAGATTCATTATCCTTGAATACAGAAATGTTTTGAACCAATGAAATGCGTGGTTGAGTGTTACATCAACTGAAGCGGCAGGCTGTAGCAAAGCAAACATGACTCTGCCGGTTTTACCTGGAAGGTCCTCTATTCCTTTTTCTTATAAAAGATCCAAAAGATGTGATTTGTGCCTTTCTGGACCAATTTAGTAAGTTTGAATTATTGTTTTCCTCCTCTAGCTGTGATACAAATTAAGAGTGTGAAACGTTAATATCATTATTAAACTTTTTCATAATATATAATCCATTAGGTTCCTAAAAAAGAAAAATACCTGAAACAATAATGATTTTTAATGCTCAGAGTTATAAAACATTTATTAAACGAAGTGCTCTGAAATGCTGTCAGACATGCTGTGGTACAGTTTTCTGATTTTAGTGTAAAGCAACAATCTGGTGGGAGAAGCGTTGTGCCGTTAGCAGTGCTTTGAGAAAAACTGCTCTGGTTGCTCTGAGGAAGGTTAGAACTAAACTCCATGAAGGGCCTTAAATCACAAGAGCTTTCCAATCTAGTGTGGTCATTTCCACAATGTTTTCATCTATTTTGTTACACACTCAACTTTGGAATAAACAATAGCACCTCTAGTGGGCAGCAGTGACATTACAACACTGAAAGAAACTTTTTTTAGCTAACAGTTTTAAAGGTACAGTGTGTCATAATTATAATAAAACAAGGATATGAGTTAGTTGCTATAACATTTCATTTCCTTTTGGGATAAATAAAGTATTTTTGAACTGAATTGAATTGAATTACAGGGATTTACTGACAGAAATGTAATCTATTTATTATTTTCTATGAACTGAAAGTCTCAATCTTTATGTTTGCATTGCTGTAGAAACTATTTATAATCACAGGATGTCTGTGCAGCTGTAGGCAAAAATGTCTGAGGCAGACATCTTTGCCTACAGCTGCACAGAACAAACTAGAGATGGAGGATGGGACTGGCACTAGTTAGGACTTTTTAAAATCCTCTATTTTCCTACAAAGACTAAATACTACTTATGAAATTATCTCTGTAAACAACGTTGTCATTGTTTGACAAGAAAGTGTGACACAGACGTGACAGACGTCATTTTGTATTGTCAGGGGGGGAGAAATGGTGGGGAGAGCATCTTGTTGTTGCTGCAATCTGACCATTAGATGTCACTGAATATTAAACACTAACTTTAATTAATTTATATATATATAAAACCTGATCATTCTGATCCCAGCTGATGATTAGTGAGGCCTTGTTTTTTTTTTTTTTAAATCAGCCTACAGTCTGTGGCTGCCTGAGGTGTTCTGGGGGTCGATCCCTGAGGTGAGGTGCAGCTGTACAGAAGGCCTGGTTTCCCATTAAAGATAGTTTAGTTCCTGGGATTTTGAGTGAAACTGTTTAGCAGTGAGAGCTGGGGGTGTTTCTGTGCAGACCCTGTCAAAGTGAACTGGCACATCTTGTATTGGATGCAGTCAGAGACAGTAAGGCAGTGAAGGAAACGGTCGACTTTGGTTTGGTTTTGTGTTTGTTAGAATTCTGCCTGCACTTTTCTGAACAGAATGAAGCTTTCAGAAGATTTCAGGAAGAATGAAAACATGTTCAATGAGCTGATGGTCAAACTGGACACTGAGGCTGATGACAGAGGAGAGAGCTGAAAGTCCAGAACTGCATCAGTTTGTTTCAATCCAGTAAATAATAACACTAAATGACATGTTGAGATTTCCTGTTGCTGATTTATAAATGTTACCACATTCCTAAACCTTTGTCTATGGTTTTCCTGTTTTCTTTTTTTCATATATGCAGCTTTTGGTGAAGAGTGCAAAGAAGTTTTTATGTCACTTAGTTTTTTGCAACTGAATTGTTACCAATTATAAAACTTAAATTTTGTATTTGATCTGTTGGGAGGCTTTTACAAGGTCAAGATGAGGGAAGCAGAGGAGAACAAACGGGACAAAACAGAATCTCAAGGAGCAGTTGTAGGTGAGGAGAAGGATGTTAGATGAGAAGTGTGTTGAGTCCATCAGATGTTAGAACGTGTATGTTAACTACTAGAGAAAATGTGAAAAGGAGCGAGAAGTAAAATGACTTGTAGGAAGAGCTTCTGTAATCTAAGAACTTCATTTCAGATATGTGAGTGTGGGAGTGGGGTGTTTGTGTGAGAACGCCACACATTCAGCAGTCTAACAACAGTCAATATTGATCCAGATCTGCAAAGTTTTTCTTAGCATACATTTGACCTGTGCTACCCCCTGCTGGTTAACAAATGCAATAGCGTTTTTTTCAGAACAGGACTCAAAATTTAAAATGGTAGAATATGTGGCTTCTGTGACATTTGTGACAAATGTAAATGAATGGATCACTGAGTTTCCAGTAAAAGCAGAAGTTGTGGTGGATTAAAACAGAAGACTCTAGTCTAATGTTTCTAACCCAAAGTGGAAAGGAGCAGGACAGGGAGCACAGAGGAGTTTCCTAAAGGAAACAAAAATCATCCAAAAGATTTGATCCCAAATTCTACTATTTAAAACCACTGTGTCCTTCTTATAAAAAAAAGAAATGTTTTTCTCAAGCTTGGCCTTTGAACCTCAGGTTGATCTTCTACAACCGTGTTCTTTCACTGACTTCAAGTTAACTCGACCTTTATTTAGTACTAATCTCTTTCTTTTTTTTCCATTTGTTTTTTTTTTCAGCTGAACTGGAGTTTGTTCAGATTGTCATCATCATTGTGGTGATGACAGTGATGGTGGTGGTGATCATCTGCCTGCTCAACCACTACAAGCTCTCCACGTGGTCCTTCATAACACGCCAGAGCCAGGCCCGCAGACACAACCACAGCCTGCAGCAGGTCAGAAGTGCTACTTTTCTTTTTCCAACAGACTTCTGTGGGTCTACTATCAGTCAGAGTTCAAGTCACTTAGATTCACAATATTTGGTTCTGGGGGTTTGAGAAGATGGGGCGGGCGAACATAAACCAAAAGCACTTCCTTAGGAGTTCTTTATGTTGATGATAAAGAAAAGGGTTTGTTCCTGGAAACAGTCACTCCCCTGATGGAAACAAGGGCTTTAGGATGGAAGATTTCAAAGCTTTTTGTGTTTCAAAAAGATCCAAACCATGTACATTTTTAAAATTCGGTAAAATAATGTTAAATTCATAATGTTAAAACCAGCCAATTTAAATCAACTAAGTCTGTTTGGAGAGCCAGACCTGTTTGCAGTCTGTGTCTGAAGAAGTGCTGCAGCTTTGCAACATCTTCATGCATGGGGTGAAGGACATGGTCCAACAGGGATGTTCTTTAATCAGCTGACCATCAGTAAGATACCCTTTTCAAGGTATTTCAAAGATTCAAAACCATTGTTATGTGGAAAAAATGACTTTTGTGCACAATAAAACCTCTCATTTTTCAAGTTTCAAAAAGACTGACTTAAATTTTAAGAAAACAAATCTTAAATCGTTAAACACTGAAATATCTACCAAGGAAACATAAACCTGTAAACGACAAATGGGTACACCTGCATTATTTAACAGGGGCCTGGTTCATTTCTTTTATTTGATCTCTTATAAAGCACATGTTAGAATTTCTGTGTTAAGCTCTTGTTCTCCTGAAAACAGAACCTTGTTCATTTTTTGAAAGATGTTTGTTCAGCAAAACAAAATCACAGAAAGAAAACATGTCTTAAAACTTTTCAGGCTACTTTTCTTCTTTTCCCTGTTTCTAATGTGACTCTTGACTGTAGTCAGTAGTTATCAAATGCAGACGCGTGCAACAGAAAAGTTTTTCTTCCAATTTAGAAAGATTGCTCGGGTATTGTTCTGTCCTAAACTCTCTGATAGGCTTCATTTTGTCTTCATTTTTCTCCCCTTACAGCTAAAACTACACTGGGATAAGTAATTACCCTCTGGGATTATTAAAGTATTTCTGATTCTGATTACCTCTGTCAAAGGAGGGATTCTTCACGTTTTCTAGTGAATAGAAACTGTGTCTCAACTGATGCGTTTTTTCCACATTATCAGCAGTGCTTTGCACACATTTGTAATGGAAACGAGGAAAAGACAGCAGCAAAAGTTTTAGAGAAGTAGCTGCTGCTGTCAGTAAATGTGGGACAATTTAAGAAGTCATTTAGTTGTAAAATAAATGCTTCAAATAAATTTACCCCCAGTTCATGATATTCAAAGCTCAGAAAAGGAACACCTCAAGACTAGACAGACTGAAAAGCTGTTATTGATTTGGCAAAATGTTCCCTGTGTGTTTAATGTCAGCATCATTGTGATCTAAGCTGATTAGTGAGGCCATTTATGTCTCATCTCTTATCACCCAATGTTCCTGTGTAATCTTTGTATGAGTGAAACATGACAATCATATCCTACCAGCACATTCCCTGTAAAGTACGGTGAAACTAAATTAGTCTTTTTTTTTCTCTAGTTTCTCAGGGGAAACAGCTTTGCTGCATTCTGTTAAGTAAATTTGTTCAGTTAGTTACCCTGCAACAGCTCTGCAATTCTGTTCAGCATTTTGGTTAAAAACCTTTTGCGATTTTAAACTGGCTCAGGTGAATCAGCTTCATCACTGCCTTTATATCTGCTTCACACGGCAAGATTTGTGCAAATACTTGCCCTGATTTTTCCCTTCCGAGATTACCCAGTTTATAGTGTTGACTCTTAATAATCTTGAGATAATCCTGCTGTGTTTGGAGTGTTAAGTGATCTGGTCTGCTCACAAAGACAAAAATCACATCAATAAAAGCATTGTATTGTCTTGACATCACATCCCGTTGTGTGTGGTGTTCCCCACGTATTGCTATTGATTTTTTCCTCGCTGGCCATGTTTATACACTCTGACCACATTAAACATCGAGATTAAAAAAACATAAACAAAAAAAATGCATGTCTGACAACGTCAGGGCGTGCTCCTAATGAGACAACGGATGGGGTCCTGGTGTATCTCCTCCCAGATCTGGAGCAGAGCATCACTGAGCTCCTGGACAGTCTGAGGTGCAACCAGGCGGCGTCTGATGGATCCAAACATAATGTCCCACAGGTTTTCTATTCGATTTAGGTCAGGCGAGTGGGGGGGGAGACAATCAATGGTATCAATTCCTTCATCCTCCAGGAACTGCCTGCATACTCTCTCCCCATGAGACCAGGCATTGTCGAGCACCAGGAGGAACCCAGGACCCACTGCACCAGCATAGGCTCTGACAATGGATGCAAGGATTTCTTCCTGATACCTAATGGCAGGCAGGGTGTTGTTGTCTAGCCTGTGTAGGTCTGTGCGTCCCTCCATGGATATGCCTCCCCAG
>JAUZNJ010018900.1:0-33395 GCA_034780135.1 Jordanella pulchra | reverse complement strand
CAACGTGGATAGAGCAATGAAGAAGAACGTGAACATCTACCAACTTTAAGCTAGCTTGCTGTATACTGGACACAATTAGGTACTGAAACAGGACAAATATTCTCAACACAAATTGAAGATGGTTTTAAATAAAGCCAGCAAGCGTCTGAAAAGAATATCATATGCTTACAGCATAAAAACCAGCAAATATTAATGGGCTCCAACAGTTTTAAGAGAGTTTGAATATTCAAAAGTTATGCCTGGACATTGCTAAGAGCTACAAAAAGCAGATTTCTCTGAAACTGCAGAAGATCATTTAGCCTATGTTAGTTAGGATGTATGTATATATTTGAACTTGTATGTAAAACCAACTGCTGTCTGGGTTAGGAAAAGAATGCAATAGAAAATACAAACTTTTCAACCTTACTTTACTTGATAAAGTCATTATACTTTTCTTGTTATATTTTTCATGATATATTGAGACATTTATTCCCAGGATGAGCTAGTAAAGTTATCAGTTATGTACATGAGGACAACTCGAACACAGCAAGGTTTAATATCTCCTCATTCCGTCACATTACCTGTTCTCTGGAGCATTGGTCAGAGAAACGACAATATTCTGGTCGATGAAGATGAGAAGAGCCAGGAGGAAGCCGAGTCCCATGGCGCTGACTACGTTCATGGCAGACAGCCGCTCAAAAGGTGCCACGTTGAACACAGGCCGATCGAGATCTTTAAAGACTGGAACTGGAGGAAGAACACAAAACAACAACATTAAGGAGGATAATTTCACAGCTGTTTAGATTATGAAAATGAGTCTCCACTCTTCTTATTTTAAAATATAATCATGACTATGCCCACATAAGTCATTTGTAAAAAGAGTCTAGGATTCGATGATTTTAGCTATTTTATTTAAAATAAATGTGGTAATTCATGTTTCTAAACCTATGAATGAATAGATGAATCCTATTAAGAGTTACTGAATTTCGTTTTTTAATGCTTTGTATCTAATTTTGTGTTGCACTCTATCAAAAACCACTGAATTAAATGTAGCTGGTTACATTTTGGAAATGACAAGACAATAATGGGTCTATTATGCTATGACTTATTGTCTCTGGAGGTAACAGAACAGAAAATTGTCCAGGCACTTAAATTTAAATTCATTCGAGGTTTGGCAGCCATCTCTGGTCTGACCCCCAGAGAACAGCTGCTGCCTTGGCAACAATAGAGGCTAAAAATGTTGCCAAACAACAGAGAATAAAAACTGAAAATGGCCAACGTGCTTTGCCCTGCGCCTTTATTAAAAGCATAAAGCGATAATAAGGGAAGCGAATATGAGGGCTCTGTCACAAAAAAAGGTATATTTCAGACAAAACCAGATTTTACCTTTAAGTAGCTTTGGCTGTACTGCAGCGGATAGATGAAAACCTTCCCAAAACAGCCCTTCTCATCACTAAATGAGAAATTATCATTTACTTCGACTTACCAATACAAGTGTTGTAAGCAGAGCAGGTGTTTATAAAGAGAAAAGTATACAATTAAAATTCCAAGGTACAAAAACATCCCTTGGTATCACTTTAAAGGTTGCACTAGTTTGTGGTTGATAAGGCAGACACTCTTATCTACTTTTCGGACTAGGCCTAAGACTTGAGTGGCTCAGGTTATCATGAGCTATCTCTATAGTTATGCTGCTATAGCCTTAGACCACTGGAGGACATACTGTAGTGACCATTTTCATCATTCGGTTTCATTCTATCTCTGTTCTGAAATTCTGATGTCCTATCTGCTCTTTCTTATCACATTAGCTTCATTTGGGCTGGTTCTGTTTAGCTGTGACCCCATTGTAGAGGGATATTTCAGCTGGGCTGCTCCCATCAACACTTTCAATTATAAATGATAGAGGTGGGGCTCTTTTTCAGGGCTTAGTCCTGTTTTTCTCTCTTTCCTAGGAGTCAGCTGTGGAGCTGGTTTAGTGTTCCGTTTATCAACTTAAAAAAACATATATGGACAATTCCTTCTATTTTCCATTTAGAGAGTCTGCTTATCACTCCTGGAACTCTAAGGCCTCAGCAAAACGGCACTCACAATGAGCCTGGTTCTGTTGGAGGTTTCTTTCTGTTAACAGGGAGTTTTTACTTTCCACTGTTGCTACATGCATGCCTGGTAAAAGAAATTGATGCAGAGTTAATGACACAATGCAAGAAAATGTCTACTGTCGCAATATGGTCATCCTGGTACAGCAAACTGTGCAAAGTAAATGATTGGATCCCAACAATTAGTGCATGTCTCTGTGTTGCCCTATGATGGACTGGCAACCTGTCAAGGGTGTAGCCCACCTTTTTGCCAATAGACTGTTGGATAAGAGGAAGAAGATAATTGGATCATTCTCTCTAATACTCTGGCTTCATGTCACGGACCAAATAAGTGACTGACCATTGGTGCGAGCATGTGTATGGTTTTTAGTTGTGTATGTCTAGAGGTTGCCCACCAATAGACCAACAACATGCCCAGGGTGTAACATGCCTATTGCAATAGACTGTTGGAGACAGGGCACAGCCCCCCTGTAACCCTGCTGACAAGCAACAGAGGGCAGATGGAATAATGATTTGAAAATTTATAAATTAGAAAATTATTTTTTTAAAAGAAGCTAAAACTTTACATTTATCATAAAATATTTTGATTTATGTAAATTCTGAAGAGATGAAGCAATTACACTGTTGCTGTGAATAAACAAGTATATAGTACAGTAATCTATACATTGTGGGGTAGATGGATGATAGAGTTGAAGGTACAATCCCTGACAACACCTGGCATAACATGCTGACGAGCTCTATTTAAATGGAGGCTGAAACCTTGCAAAAGTCGTCTAACACCATGAGCATGTGAATGTGTGTATTGGGTGTATGTTTTGCATGACAAACACAATTTTCCCAACTTCAATAGAAAAAATGTTATGCTGCTATTCCCTGCTGTTTCCATAAGATTTAGGGGTAGATAGCAGCCAGGTGTTCCTGATTTAAAGCTCTTGATTAACTAAACTCAGCAGCTCTATACGAGCAGAACCAGTCAGTATGCCATCGTAAAATAGCAGAGGTGGGTAGTAACTAGTTACATTTTTCTAAGTAACTTTTTCACAAAAGTTTACTTGTAGGAATAATTTTACTGCCCCATACATTTTATGGTTACTTGGGTCATGTTATTTTGAGGCATCCCAACTTTTAGTTGAGTAAAATTTTGGTTACACGCTTTGAACAGCTTAACTGAATGGTGACGTTTTTTTTTTTTTTTTTTTTTTTTTTTTTTTAAAAAAACTTTGATCCTTCTACAATATAAGGAGGTCAGGGAAATACACAATAAAAAGTATATATTGTCAGTCCAGGTAGTTTACTATGGACTGAGGGGGGAAAAATAAATAACTAAATGTATCATGCAATAAATACATGTAAAAATAACATTATGTACTTTGAAATAATGTAATGTTAAATAAAAAACATAAAGGTAACATTAAATATCCACGTAATTAATTCAATGTACATTTATTTATTTAATCTAAAATTTAATAATTAAATATTTATTTGAATATACCAACAAATTAAAAAATATACCATGAAAAAATGAGATGTACCATTAACTAAATAAATGTGATCTGTAATAAACATTTCAAAAAAATGAAATGGATCATTAAGTAATTAAATGCACAATTTATTTATTTAGTACATTGTTATATTAGTATTGTTATATTACATAGTGAAACAATGAAATGTAAAATAATTTATGAAACAAAAATTACATTTAACTATTTTCATAATTTGAAATGTTTATATAATTTTTATTGGCACATCTATTTATTTACTATTACTTATTAAGTAAATACGTGGTACATATACTTGTTAAATTGAAATCATATGAAATGTTTATTTCATTTAGCATTTCATTATTTTATGGTATATTTATTCATTTAAAGGTTATTTTAATTAAACATTTAATTATTTAATGATGTATTAAATAAATAAATGGTACATCTAATTATTTAATGGGAAATTTAATGGTAACTTTAATTATTATTTTATTATTTCATGGTTATATGTTATATTTTACAATAAAATGTTTATATATTAATAATTTATATTAAAATTTGCCACATTAACATATTATTGTAAGAACTTGTTTTCTATGTTTTATCTTTGATCACATAATTTATACATATAAAATATTGCCATCATCTACTTAGTACTTGAGTTGCTTTTTTGTCTTCAGCAAATACCTAACTGTTACTCAAGTCATTTCTCAGATAATTTTTTTCTTGCTTTTAAGTATAATTATGTTGAAGTAGTGCTACCGTTAGTTGAGAGGATTTTTTTGGTATTCCCCCCACCTCTCTTGATCATAACCTTAATATTCCAGGTTTGGGTGTTTTTGGTTCTGTTTCAGAGGAAAATGGGTCAGGTCAAATGATTATGGTTGTTAGGTGCATGGTGCATGTTAGGTTCTGCTCTTTATCTTAGCTAGCTTCTTTGACAGATAGAGGATATGACAAAGTTTGTGTGTGTTCCTAAGGATTGAGTGGTGCAACATGTGTGGAAAAAACAGAGGTGTTAAGATCGTCTGATACATAGATGCTCATGTGCAAAATGTGACTGCATCGGTACAGCACCTGTACAAGGTGCAGTTATGGGGATTGAATCAAGATCCATCGGGTTTCATGTGCTTGTCTTGATCCGCTTAATGGAGAGATAATCTACGCTCTTATTTTGAAATACGTTTCAGCCAGTTATTTGATCTTGTGGGTGGAAAGCAGACGGCTATTAGAAATACTAAGGAAGACTGAGTAAAGTCCGAGCTACAAATGAGCTAAAGATGGTGGAGACCATACAAATCATAATTAGTGAAATATAAATTAGTACAGCTTGCCTCATTACACATTTAAGACAAAAACGTGCTGTGAATGTAGAGGCATGCCTGTAACCCAGCTATACCTCCCTCGGGTTTGGATTTGTTTTGGACAGGGAGCTTTACTTTTTTTCCTGTCCTCCTTTTATAACAGCTTTGCTGATTTCAAGATGGTTACAGATGCCATCTATCCTCTACTTTGAAACATATAAGGCCTTTTATTTTACTGGGGATGGAACTTCTTCCATGTCTTTTTTATTTTCTATTACCTCCTTCTCTCAGAAGAACTTGGAACCAGATTTTCAGCACATTTGAAATTACAGGTAAATCCCACAAGTGAGACAGCTATTACAAACCAGGAAGTTATAAAACCATGAAAACTTTATGGTTTACCTTTTATGACAGGAAATCATTGCTAAGTTACTGTATAAAAGAAGACCAGATCTGCAGCCTCAAAGGGTTGATAGCATTGCTTTAAATCCATTTTTTTTTGTTCATTGTAAGTCCAGTTTTATGTAATGATCTAGGGTTGGTAGAGTAGACCTGTTTCAAGTGTATTTATTTTGTGTTGTCACACTGTAACACCAATTTGCATCAAATCATGATAAGTTTACAAAAAAAATGGGACTGCATTGATATAGAGGGGTTGTTTTTTCTATTGATACTTTTTAAAAAACTCTGTTTAGGTTTTAGTCATGTGAGAGCTAAATCCTCCCTTGTATGTTTAAGTACTAAAAAATAAAGTGTCATTTTTGTTTTGTTAGCAAACTACAACTTTTAGCTAAGTTAGGCCCAGTGGTGGTTAGAATAAGACTAACTCTAATATTTCTTTAATCAAGTAAACGTAGAAAGTAGTCATCCAATAAATTACCTCAAGAGTATAAAAGTACTCAAGACAATAGCTACTGAAGTACTGAGTATTTGTTCACTTGTAACATCTGATTGAATATTTGAAAGAATGTAATCAGTCAAAGTTATTTGCAAATTCTGGTATTTCAAAATAAAAAAAACAAATTTTGAACGTAAACTTATAAAACCAATTCTAAGATTACGTAATGCATAGATGCAAAAAAACAGTAAACTTCAAACAACAATATCTAACAAAAATATCTACCGTCTTCACCTGATTTTGAATAGTTCTACTTACTATAGTAGCTAGACTCTCAAGAAATATACAAGAATATTACTTAAAGGTACATATTCATGTTATTTGACATTTTTTTAATTTTCTTTCTTTTGTTTAATATTATTTTTACGCACTAGCAGCCTTTATTTAGTTCTTGTGGAAAGCAGGTGGACAGGAAATAGGATTAAAGAGAGGGGGAAGACATGCGCCAAAGGTCACCAGGCCAGGACACAGAACTATGTTTTATACAACATTTTATTACAAATTAGACCGTCCTTTTGTCATAGCATTTTTTATTTTTGTCTTTGTTTTTGCTACTTTCTTTAGTAAATATAGCCTTTCTGATTATATTTATCATAATATTATGTGAGGAGGATTCTGTCACTGTGCATTGATACAATTGGTCAAAAAGCCAAAACAATGGAGGCGAGGGAGTGTGGAACTCCGTGTGTAGTTGCAAAAAAGAAAAAAGAGAAAAAGCATTCACTAAAGCTGGAGCTAAAACTTAGGAAGCATTCTGATATGAAGTTGATAGACACATGAGTACATGTCCTTGCAAAACTGCTACGAGTGCTAGCAAAGCTTTTAAGCTCTATCCTTAGAGACGTTGTCCACGAGGCATTACAATGCGGAGGAGGACTTATTTATCATATATCATATTTCAGCAATACTGTCAGCTCATTTGCACCCGGTGCTGGGATTTGTTTTAGGCCCAAGATGTTCAATAAAAATACTATCAGGAAGGACACCGAGTATATAACCTCATTGTATCGTAATCAGCAGGATTTTGTTCTTTTTGGTATCGGCATAAAACATGACATGTACCTTAAGTAAAATTAAAAAGCATTATAAAGTAGTGTTTTTATCTAATGTTTGCTTAGATTATTTTTAGAAATGATAGTGATGTGTTTTTATTTTAACTTGTAGTAGTTACATACATTTCTTAATATTCGTATATTCTTGAAGAAAGGAGACTTCAAATTCCTCTCGTCTGTCCCGCCGTGAGCTGTGGGGTCATAGGTGTCATGGATTTATGATATGAACACACTGAGACTTTGTTTGGACAATCACCATAGTAGGAGACTGAGTGAGGAGCAACGACTCCAGGATCCATGTCGTGAGATAATTTTCCTGAGTTTAAGGGTTTATAATGACTGCCTGGTTCCTAAGAGTCCTGATAAGGATAACGACATCTTCTTGGGACAGTTAAAGGAATGTGGAGGTATAATTGATAAAAGCTGGACCCTAAACGGAGGAGGATTGGTTGTTTGAACATATGTTGTAAACTTTTACATCTGTATTGTTGAACCTCCATCCTTAGAAACATTGTAATAGGTCACACCCTTTTTCTTTGAATGAATAAAACTGTGGACTGAGGCCATACGAACCCAGAACTCACAGAGGCAAGGGTCTGTGGTTCTCTGCCTGCAGGTAAAGATAATCTTGCATTCCGGTGTCTTCTTTTGCTTCTTAAGTGAAACGAACCTAACACTGAGGTAAATATAACTGAGGAAAAGTAGCTATTTACTACTAGCTCTCATGTTTTAGGGGAGCTCTGACTGCTGTAAAGTGGTTCTCTAGGTCACATGACTCATTTAGTGATGATTTGTCCCTCTAAAGTTACATATGATGTTAATAAGGGAATCATTAAGCACCAAGTGCTGTATATTAACCTGAAAAATAATTTTATTTAAGCTAATACCTGCCGTAGAATGAAGTTAATCATTGGCAGAGTATGGAGGTATCCACAAGTTTGGCCATGGACCAGAGATTAAAGAACCTTGCACATTACTGCTGCGCAACATGAGAAAACAGAGCTAAATATTGGCTCAATATTTATTGGCTAGGCATTCAGGTGGGTAAGTGCCACTGTGTGTCCAGTCTATTGCCTCCTCTATTAATAGAGGTGATATTTCAGTGCATCAGCATAGAGCTGTTCTAAAGCCAGTGCAACAAAGCTCATAGCTGGATGAAAAGACACATGGTATGTGGGGTACCACCTGGGCTATGAGCAGGCATGGCCTCAGGTGGAGAAGACTTAGGGTGGGCGTACAACGTACGATAATTTCAATCTTTGTACTCAGCTACAGCACAAACCGCAGGGTTTAAAAGTTCATAGCACATGATGTATGTTCTTACACGGTCCGATGCTCCGTTGCGATCTAATTGCCCACAGTGTAAGTCCACGAACCACATGTCTGGCTCTGGCACAACGAGGCTGAAACTCTGCTCGATCCAAAACAGTCTCGCACGATTGTAAAATCGGTCTGAGAAGGGCAAAAGCTCCTACAGTGCATGTCCGCCCTAACAGACTGGGCTCCTGGGGCCACACTGTAGGGTGCTCATTTTGAACTTTATGGACTTGACCAAACTTCTAACCGACTTCAAAAAAACATTCTAAAGGACCTTTAAAGCTGAAGAGTTTAAGTTTTATCTTTTGGGGGATCTCTACTTAGTGCCTAAATCTTCCAAATGTATGTTAATCCTTTCTTTGCAACATTTGGCAAAATGCTTTGTTTCCTTGTGTTTTACACTGTATAAAACCAAATATCGATCGACATAGGTGATGCATAGTCCCATCACAAAACCCAAATGCCAATGTGAGGATAATACGTGAAAATATGATGAAATGTAAATTCTCAAGGGACCTATGTATAAATAAACTAAAACAAAACCATAAAAATTCTACACAAGGAAAAATGTCATTCAAAAAATGACTTCTTGAAATGATTGCTGCTAATTCTTATTCTAAGAGGCACTCAATGACTTAGTGATGAGTTATTCACATGTTTTTTTAAATCATTGTTAAACAAATAATAATATATGTTAATATATCTGCAAAATTAGGCCTTGGGCAAGTCATGGCGTTATAAATATAAGGACTATTTCCTGTCAGACCACAGAGAATACAACTCTATCTTAATTCAGCAATCTGGATAAAAACATTTAAGTATGAATATAAAATTATACTAACGTTCGATGTCGCTAAAAATGTAGGAGCCAATGAAGGAGAAGAGCAGCACTGATATCGGCAGGGCACAGTCCGACAGCACTTCTCTCACTTTGGCATGCAGGAACGGACTGAGAGACAGACAGAGAGAGAAAGGGAAGTGGAGTGAGCAAGGAGAGACAAATAATGGAGGAATACAATTACTGTGGACAAGACAAGGACAATGGCTGCAATCCTGACACTGCTTAAGTACCTTACTCCGCCTTTTGCTTACACAATTGAATCCAGCTTTGAGGTTGATTTGATTACAAGAGCAATCAGAAGTAAAATATTAATGCTTATTAGATCACAGGCTGTAACTGAAGCTTCGACATAAAAATCAGCTTTGTAAGTTTTGTCTGGAAAGTTCTTGTAAGCAGTATCAGTCTTGACAATCTATAAAGGCAAAGCCCTACCCTGCAGTATTCATCCAAGCTGGCACTGCCCCCACCCAAACGTGATTTAAAGTTCTCCAGTGATTAATCTTTGAAGTGCCCCAGTACATTAATGCTGAATGTACCTTCTTTTGAACTGGTAGAGGGTATAGCCCATCCATAATGTCCCGAGCATCAGCAGAAGGCAAAGGAGTGGCCTCTCTCGAGTGCACTGGATGAAAGATTCAGGCAGAACATCCAACGCCGACCTGGCCACCACCTCACTCCTGTTTCCTCCCTGCAGGTCTCCACCCTGAGGAAAGACTATGCTCCTGTTTCCGAGAGTTGTTGCTTGGTAGTACTTCTGAAAGACTGAAATGACATTCACAGTGATCATGGGGAACCTTCAGAATAAGAAAACATTTTTATAGATGCTTTTTTCAAGTTAAGGTATTCTAAGCCCCTTGAATCTTCTCACACTTTTCATTAGTGTTTTGTGTGACAGACCAACTGCTGCTGGACTTATGTAGTACAATGGAAAATGGAAACCTGTTACTTTTTGTCTTGCAAATGAACTCAGATGCTATTAGATCGATGGAGATCATATATGAACAGTCAAGTTCAATTCCTTTTACAGATTACATATTTCTTTTGCAGGTTTTAATATTTTTTCCTTGCAGTATCGAGGACTATTTAGCTCACCGTGTTTCACCGAGGGCATTTAGAGTTAGGGGTCGTGAAGGGTTCATTCCTATCATATAGAGCTGTACATTTAGACAAAATTTAGGCTTATTTTTTCATTTGGGCTCTTTGTTCAAACCAAAAAGGCCAACGAGGGCCAACTATTTTGGTTGCGAAAATAAAAAATAAAATATTTTCAGTTTGCTGGTATCTGTGCACCAAACTACCGTGGAGGAGTGGATTAGGTTCATTTTTGATAATAATGTTCCAGCGCAGCTTTTCATGTCAATGTTGTACATTTTGTACCCAGATACTTTAAAAACTTGATAAACTACCAGGCAAAGATGGCATCAAGCCTGGGTTTGCAAATATGATCAGTTCCAACAATCAGGGACCTCCTATACGGGGAGTCAATAAGTTTTGCTGGTTGTGTAACTTTTTACCAGTCACATAGGTTTCAAACATGGGGAGACTAAGTGGGGGTTTGAAAGATGGTTTTCACAATTGTGATGGGACCCATGAGGTATATGGACGGCCAATATGTATGTATCATGAAATAAGTACATCTGAATGTCTCAGCAAATAAATAAATGTAACATAAATTAAGCACATGCATTTCTTTTAATCTCATACATGATTCAGATATCAAGTATACATTTGAATCATAAAATGCATGATTAAATGTCCTTTGAATAAAACTGTTAAAACCTGTACGGTATATATTTAAATATATAATTCATATAATGACTTGAGTCTTTGTCTCTAAATACATATGGTTAAATAATTATATGTTTTTTCAGGAGGATCCAGTCTGTATCAGTATTGCATTTTGGGGTCATAGGCTGAAAACTCTTTCTTTCAACAAGTTTTTAACGATGCAAATACTTTTGTTTCTCCCCTGCCTCATAAATGTGTAATACCAAGTGTAGACTGTCGCCAAAAAAAAAAATCACAATAAAACAAACTGCAATTGAAAGTTTAAATGTGACAAAATGTTTCGAAGTTCATAGCTTATAAATGTGTTTGAAAGGCAATGTATCTCTGGAAAGAAAAAGAAGTAAAATCTACTATTCGTACAATTTATGCAAAATTAGAGAATTACGCATTGATTTCATTCATTCGTTTTTCATGTAAGCTAGCTATAAATAAGGAAACAAGAAAGAATATTTTTTTGTTTTAGAAAAAAAATAATCCAAGTAATAAACAATACATCAGCAAAGACTCCACAGCAGAGGGATGCATAAGAACAATATCACTTGGAAAAAGAACTGGACAGGTTTTAATTAAGATGACTAATTGATTAGCTGGAGAGATCTTGCCCTCCTTATTCAGGAAGAATTCTTCAGGCAACGATGGCCATAATTAGTGAGCAGCTTAAGCAAATAATATGGAAAAAGACGAAACTAATACAGCACACAGTTTATTACACAGTCTGCATTTGACTCCTAGGTAATAAAAAGCTTTCTACTTGAAATCGAAAATCCGAGCTTCACTTAAAAGTAAATTAAAAGCAGTAAAAGCATGTGTATAGAGTATTGTTTACCGCAGTCAATACATGAAAGTAGAAGGAGCATAAAATGCTGTTTCAGACTGCAGTGTTTTCGAATAGATAAGAGATCAATTTATGGAAAACAGGAAAAAAATTGTGGTCTTATACTTACTTTTGACTGTTCCCTTTACAGCATCAACTACAAATGCAATAGAAATGAACAGAGCAATGACTTCTTCTGTTGACCTAAAAGAAAACAAACAAAAATAAAACATTGTAGAAAAGAAAACAGATTTGTTCACGTTTTAAAAAACATTTTACAAAATGCCAAAACTACAAAAATAAATCAGGTTTTATTGAAGTATTTATGTTGGATTATTATTTCTTTTTAAATCACCATGGCTCTAGAGCAACCTGTCACCATTTTATTTCATTTTCAACTGAACACAAACCAGTTTGTCTATATGATCAAAACACTACATTTTTTTTATTTTCTAGTACTACCTACCATAAAAGGGTTTTAACTAACTCTTAAGACAAAGACTACATATGAAAATTGAATATAATTTATAATGATGGTCCTTAATAAAAGTACTTGACATAATTAGTATATCCAGTATTTTTATTGTTTTCCTTTGTGTCCTGTCTTTGAACTTCCAGTTTTACCAGATTAAGAAGCCGGTTGCCTAAATGTGCCAGGAAAGCTCTGCTCTACAGAGCCTCCCTCACGATTAACCCTGGCACAAAGTCTCTCAAGCACTGACAAAGGAAACCTAACCAGACTCCCCAATTTAACTAGTAGGCCAAGAGAGTCGCACCACTACCAGGTTTATTCTCCAACCAAAGGCAAAAATAACCCAAGACACCTGGAGCTCTGAACCTTCCCCATCCAGCTTTGTACTGTGCTTTAAATCCATCTGCTGTGATTCTGATTCATGTTGACTATAATCCATCTGATGAGGTAAGACCAATGATCTAATAATAACAATTAACCTCTTGCTGGTAAATATTTTTTTTGTTTGGATAATTACATTTCTTCACACCAAAAAATTGAAAATTTCTTTTAAATTGTAAGATGTCATACCAGGAATTAAACATGCCCTTTGAGATAGATTTGATTTCTTTATGCATGGTCAGTACAAACAAAAACCAAGGAGCAACATGCTCAGCAATATTTCATAATCTGTTGTTGTTGTTGCAAGTCAAAAATTATGTGAAACAGACACTAAATTTAAAGAAAGGCCTTTTACAACAATGAATTTTACTTCTCTTTGAATAGTATCTTCTCTCTACTATTACTAAGCTATTCTTGCTCTACCTTTATAGCACAAACACTTAGAAATTTCAATAGATCTTTAAATTGTTGAGACTGAATTTTCTGTTAGCTTGATTTAAAATTAAAACAGTGAAACAAAAAGCTAAATAGTAGAGAAGATCATCCATGTTGTTGTTGAAGATGACAACAGTTTTTCCCATTAATAGTTTTCTGTGCCATAGTAGTGTGATACAGTTGGAAAAATACAATTTAAAACGTACAAATAAAAACCGAGAGAGAT
The DNA here is from genome assembly GCA_034780135.1 of Jordanella pulchra. Lineage (NCBI taxonomy): Eukaryota > Metazoa > Chordata > Actinopteri > Cyprinodontiformes > Cyprinodontidae > Jordanella > Jordanella pulchra. The sequence goes on along the minus strand of JAUZNJ010018900.1, from coordinate 20,311 downwards.
GGTGCCAAAGGCAACAGAGATGAGATAATAAATAAACTGTAATAAACCATTATAAAAATGATTACAATCAACTGAGATCAATACAAACTAAGGTTGATTAATTGGTACCTTTTAAAGAGCTTCATCAGCAGACTGACATTGAAGATTCCTCCCAGGATAAGGAAGAGGCAGTTCCACAAACCAATACAGGCATAAAAGGCTGGGAAATCCAAGTCGTAGTCATCGCAGATTCCTCGGATCACTGTACAGATGACAAAAAAAACAAAACAGAATGAAGCTGTATCGTTATTACAGGAGGCAAAACATATAATCTTCTATAAGTAGCTATACTTATAAAACCTTTTTTAATTTTCATTTTACAATCACAAACTTCAATGTACTTCATATATATCATATTTGTCTAACAGACCAACCCAAAGCTTAACATCAGAATCAGAATAAGGTTTATTGCCATTGTTAGTGAAGGAGTTCACAAACTAGGAATTTTTTATGGTACAATTGTGCAACATAAAACATACTGTAATTGTAAGTGAAGAGAAGAGGGGACTTTGACTGGACCATTTTTTCACGTACAGGTTAGGGGAGGGTCGAGGCCAGTCTATGGTATAATTTCCTTCATTCCCAAGGAACTGCCTGCACTTGCTGCCCCAAAACCCACTTTACCATCAAAGAGTCTAACAAGGATTTCCTTTGACACTGAATGGTGGTCAGGGTGGCAACCTTTATCCTTTACAGGTCTGCGTCTTCCCAGCACATACACAGACCCACTACCAAGCTGGTTCCTGCAGATCTTTCACATATAAATACCTAGATGACAGAGCTAAACCTGCCAGTTCCTGTGTTATCTTCTAAACGCAAGTCAAGACATTACTTATGGATCAACAAGAGGATGCCAGGGCCTCAGGTCGCCCTTGTGAAGACTGTCTCTAATGGTTTGGTTAAATACAATCAATCTGAAGATTCCTTTGTAGGGTTTTGGTAGAACTTACCCAGTTCCTCTTTGTTCAAAGAAGCAGACACCAGTCTGCTGTTGGGTTAAGGTCCTCCAACAACCCTGTCTAGCTCTCTTTGAGTGTTTGCCTGTTTCTGGGAATCTCCTCAATGCTCTTCAGAATGGGCCCTCCTTGTGTCCATGTCATAACAGGTTGAACAAACTGCTATCAGACATGCAAAAAATACTAAAAAGGAGTCTAAAAATAGCTTAAAGATTACTATCTTAAAAAATGTGCTCTCTATTTACTGCACAACATAGCAATTTGTTAATTGGTTGTTAATTTGCTTAATAATTTGCTTAATTTTCGAAGTCTTCAATACACATCTAAAAAGTACAAATAAAACCAAGTTGAGGCCATTGAATGACTAAGCTGTATCTAAACTTAATTTGTAGTACATCTTTATGACTTTATAAAAAGTACCAAAAATTTTTCTAGACAGAGTACATTGGATGCTTTTTACTGATTTTAAACTCTTACGTCAAAGAGTTAAAGTGAAACAAGCATTTTAATATACCTTAAAAGGGAAAAAAGAAAAAAGAACTATAATTAGTTTGTTAAAAACAATAATAATTTTGTTGTTATCTTGAGTTACAACTTTACAAACAAGCCTTTGTTCTCTTCAGAAAGCTGCTGGAAATGTACAACAATTATCCCCAAGAGAATGTTCCCTGCGCAGTTCCAACCCATTTACTTCAAAGATCATCTCACCACAAACCCAGCAAACAGCTTTGGTATTAAAAGTACATCTTGGCATCAAAGTCACTGCTTTTCTTCATCTCTGCTCTCTTTTGGACTTTCCAGCATTCAAGTTCATTTACACTCCTACCAACAAAACAATTCTGTTGGGCAAAAACCATCCTGTAGTTTATGTGCTGCATTTGTCTGAGATGAATAAAAGCTTTACTTGATAATGCAGTTAGGAAATCTGCAGACCTGCAGGCTCCTGAAACCAGTAGTTACATAACATCAGCATCAGAAAATATTATTGTTCTAGTCCGTTTGCTCCTTTTCAGATTGCTTTTCCATACAGAGTTAGGTTTTAAAAATGCTCATTAAATATATTACCTAATTTGTATTAATACAAACCAAATTTCAACAAAAATACAAGTAACCTATATAAAGCATATAAGACCAGAAATGAAAAAAAAAACACTAATTCACTAAAATGATACATGGCAATCAAATATTCATCCAAATAAGGATGAAGTTCTAAGCTACCAACAATTGAAGAAAATGTTTTGTAAAAAAAAAAGATTAAAAACCAATAAATAAGATGAAATATGTCAGCAATGGCCAATAGAACACTCGCTTTATAAAGTATGCTGAAGCTTGTTTAAAGGGACAACAATGCCCCCATTGTAATAAATCACAAACCAATTAAAAATGCAGCTTTTAATGTAATAATCCCACCAATGTAATACTTTTCCTACTGTTTCCTACTACAAATGTAATAAGTATAACTATTATGTTTGCAGGAATTGATTACATTTGTGAGAAAGTATATAACTTTGCAAATGTAGTAATATAGCAAATAATTGTTGTGGTGTTTGTTGTTTGACTGTTGTTGCCTTCCCTCCCCCCATTCCTTCTCAGCTGTGCACGCATTCTTGGCCCACAAGAAAATGCTGCAAATAAATAAAACCCAGCATAAACTGCAAATCAATAACCAGTAGCATTCTTTCCCTAGGCCGACCACTTTGAGTTGCATTAAGTATGTGTCTATAATTTGTTTATTCCTTTTTCGATTTTAAAACTAAAGATGAAAAAAAAATGTTGTTATACCCCCCAAATCTCGCTACATGATATGTAACAAAAACTGGAGAACAGTTAACTTTTTAGTTTTTATTGTCACACTTCATTAAATACATTTAGAAAAAAATGAATAGCGAGAAAATAAATTTTTTTTTTATTTCGTTTTGGCTCTTTTCTAGCATTTCAGTATGACGCTGGATGTGAAAGTCGGCTTTATTTAATAAACAATATGAGCTGTTCTGGTACAAGCCACTCAGATTTAAAATAAAAACCTTTATACATTTAAGAGTTTCATTTTGATGTATAGCCTTTAAAAAAAATCTGCAAATGTCCTTATTTAGTGCATTATAGCTGTGCAAAGGCATAAATAATCCAACAACAGAAATATATGGCAGCCTAAAACATTTTTTCAGTCTAGGCTTCCAGAACAGTAAAAGTCACTGCTTTGTAACAGCCCTGTTATGCAACACTTACGCAGCTTTAGACGCACCTGTTCACAGAACAGCGCAATGTGACTTTTTACTCAGATCAGACAGACTCAACAGGGCCATCAGTAGACACTAAGAAAAACAACTTTCCCACAGAAGTAATACATTTGTGCAGACGTAGTAGTTATGATGCTTGTGGGGAATCACTTATTATGTTTGTAGTAGGCATGAAATGTATTACATTGGTGGGATTATTATATGGAAAGCTGCATATTTTATGTTTGCGGTTTATTACATTTGCGGGTTTATTATGTTTTGGGCATTACATGGATCCTCGATTAGTTGTAACAACAAACTTTATCTGAGGGATATCTATTTTTTTATGTAAATACAGCAAAAGTACTGTAAGCCGTTTGGTTTTGATCAATCTGGATACATTTTTTTTACACAGATATTCCCATGTTGTTTAAGCTGCAATGCATTCCTTGTAAATGACATATTCTAGGTCCCAATAAAAACAGGGAATGATAACATTAAACCTTTACAGTCTGAAGTGGAGCGCGATGAAATTAATGACAATCACGAGGTAATGAACATGAGGAGGATCAAAAAGAGGAAGATTTGCCTAAAGAAGCTGGTGTTTGTGTGTCTGCTGCTAGGAGATGCTAACCCAGAACCAACAAAGAGCTCTGGTTTCTAAATGAGGCGGTTTATGGTTAGCATCGGGATCAAAACATTTCCTCAGATGTATTAGAACCATGTGTTACAACTGAAAGATGCTTCACTGTCGATTTAGACAGTTGTTCATCATGTTCTGATTTTATTTTGATTGAATTTTTTTTCTACTAATGGTGTTAGCTTTAGCTAATATACTAAGCAGTAGATCACAAGCCGATCTTGTTTGTTTCAACAGATATCGCATGTATAAGGAGTCATCAAAACTTTAAGGCTATGATGCAGTGTGGCATTGTCTGAATTTGCACCAGTCAAGCACAGTATGATTAAAAAAAAAAAAAAAAAAAAACCTCTGGTAATGTTAGCCTTCCTGTGTTTACTCTGTAGGTTTCAGGCCAGCAAGGCCTCACTGCATCATCAACCCAGCATGCATTGCATAGGTGATAAAATGGCAACCTCCATGGGTGAAAAATATAACAAAGGATATAGAATTTTTTTAAAGTAGTTAAGAATTTTTACTCATCAAAAATGGCATTTTTAAGTAAATAGGAAAATTAGAAAATATTATGCTAACATGTTTAACTAGACTTTAAAGTTAGCTGTAGAAGATTTGGAAAAGTAATATACAGAGAGAATACATTTTAGTGGAATGAAGAACATTCACATTCAAGGAGTAATAACAGATTATCCCTCTGCACATTATCACAAAAATATGAAATAAAGGTGAAATTAATGGGTGGTGACTTCGTGGTGTGGGCTTCAAAGCATACCTGACTGAACATAAAACCCGTGTGGATTTTTAGGAAAGACAATAGTCCCACAGACAAGGAAACCCTTAGTTCAGAAAAACAAAATACTGCCTGGCTTGTATTTAACTGAAAAGATATTTGCAATTCTGTCTTTCTCACAACTTAATTTATGCAGTAATTTTAGTTTGATTATCCTGTATGTGAGGATAACCTGGCTTCTATATCTGATGTGAATTTAATGCAATAAAACATTGGCTTAATATCTAATAAGAAAAACATGTTGAAATCTTATTTTAGCCATCTATTTTTGGCTCATCTACACACGAGAAACTTAACAGTATATGAACATGGTTTCCCATAAGTACAGTGATGAGCTTTTTAGTTAACAAAGGAAAGAGATCAGTATGAGAGAGGTTTTAACACAGACACCTAGTTTTCCTACTTGCTGCTGTCTAAAACTGTGAGAGATAAGTGCTCTGTGGTTAAGACAAGCTAAAAGAAAGAAGGAAAACTTACCACTGATAAATATGGCGAGTGGAGCAGTGGTGAGAGGGATAACTAAAGGGGAGCCAGCAAATAATGAGTAGATCACTCCACCAATGCTCTGGCCAATGATAGTCTTCCGAACATCTGGGCAGAGAAGAGACACGCACACAACACCACAAGGAAAGGTCCTGATTAATATGCATGAAAGCCCGTAAGGTTCTTTTGCACAGCTGAGCAGAAGCAGAAGGAACCTTGTAATTCACTTTCTACACAGGGAATGTTATTAGGCAATTATCTTTTATTTTTACCCACAAAATAACTCGAAATATTTGCTACATGTTCTTCCCACAATGATAAACAACTCTTTGAAAAAAAGGACAAAAAAACAACCGCAGTAAAACCAATTTTAGTCGAATGAGTAATGAAGGCTTTAGGTTCTTTAAATGCCAAATATGTGTGAGGCAGTCTTAAATTTGCAAACTAATAAAACATTTAGGTTAAGAAGCAAGAAGCACATTTTTGAAAAAAGAAACAAAAAACTTTGATCATCTACTCATTATTTTTATTGACATGTGCACTGTATATGATATGGACATGCATAATGCAGCAGTGCATTGTTATGAATTATTAGCAGGTTATGATATTCTTTGACCTCTCTAGCTTCTGTTTCTGCTATAATAAACATTTCGCTGTTAATGGCTAAATAGAAACCATGTGGTAAGAAATTGTTTCAGCTCAAGTCAATGAAAAAATAAAAAAAGCGAGTTAGGACAGAGATGATCATTTTAGGACAAACTGAGCTGCAAAATCTGCATTAAATGCAAAGCCGTTACTACCCATGACCGCATTTACACAGCCTGTGCATGGCAGGGAATGTAGGCAACGAGTGGACAGCATGCCTGCAAAATTCGCCACATTTTTTTCCTTTTTTGTTGGACACCAAAACCAGACTGCAGTACTTATACAGAAATCATAGACAACAGGAAACAGAATGATTACAGCATCTGGATATTCAAAACAATTCACTAAAGACAGTTATATAAACTTAAAGAAATTGCTTTATTGATATATTTATGAGTATATTTCTATTATTCTGTATTTTTCTTAGCAAGTGCAAAAATTAGATCAATTACAGAGCTGCATATATTAACTATTATAGCTTCTCTGCAATTAGTTTACTTAGCAATTGTATAATATTATTAGCAGAAATAAATAAATACCAAAAACTAAAAGGTAAGCAGCTGTAACAGTTTTAAATCCATAGGAGGAGTTGTTTTGGTCTGACTTCCATATTTATTACTGTTTTTGTTTTGCAATCTGCACATGCTCTTTGGAACTCATCTGGGCTACAAAGTAAATTCAGGGTTATGCTAGCCTCAGCATTTTTTCAGAATATTTCAACAAGAGTTTAAACCCTAATAAAACTAAAGACTTCACAACAGCTGTATTTCTAATTGATAGAAATCAGAACCATTTAAGTTGCTTGTTTTGTTTTTTTGTGTGAGCTCTCTGTTCAAACCAAAAAGGCCCAACAGGATACACTCTCAATAAAATGTGTGATTCTGTCCTCCTCCTGGATGAACACCATTCGTAGGAGGGTGCTAACGTTAGCCTACCTTGCTATCACCACTTTCTTCTCTGCTCCACCAAAAGACATGATTCCAAATATGAAGGACTCACCTTCGGGCAGTCAGTAAGTGTCAATGCTGGTATAACATTTTACATATTGTGCAAGACACAAGGAGACAAAGCATGGTAAACTGCTAATGATGCTAACACTACATCCACATGAATGCACAATCTGACAAGTCCAATTCTTGTGTGTACCCTTGTGAGAAAAAAAAGGAGACTATGAAAAAGTAATCAGAATATGGTCTGTTAATTGATTGTTTGATCTAAAATCACACATAATTTAAAAACAATATCAAAAGGATCGTAAATGTACCATACCAGGTTATGACTCCCTTAAAGCTGCTTTTCTCTTGTGACTTCCACTCTACACATAATATTGAAACATAATTTCAAGATTTTTTTTCGGTCAAAATTTTCCTTAGATAATTAGATTATTTTAAAGGCATAAGAAATATAATTTATACTGCAGTTCTTACAATTTAGTAGAACATACGAGTTATAGATAACAGTATTTGTGTCGATTCCCTAGTTATAAGACAAAATAGAGTTGAATAAAATAGGAACTTCATTTCCTCAGTCTATCTTTGAGAGAAGTACATGGGCTTGTGGACCCTGACTGCATGCACATACCGATTTCGCCACGGGTACTCTCATCATTGAGGGAGCCGAAAGCAATAGCAGGGAGGAGGATGGCAATGTAGAGGAAGATGGCTGTGGTCATGTACTTCAGCAGGGTTTTATTACTTCCAACTATACCTGAAGGGAGACAAACACAAACACATGAGTCATATGCATCTGATAATGAAGCGGAGGAGGCACAGCCCTTTAATTTAAAAACGACAAAAACATTAGCAGAATTCATTATTTAGTTTCCTCTGCATTCAGAAACCTCCAGTGTGTGGGATAAACTGCTCTACGGTGGCTCACACAAGTAAATTCCCCTTTGAAAACAGGTGCAATTTGTTTTGGTTTTGGGTAATCCATCACTTTTTAAAGAACAGTTATCTAAAGATGAATAAACTGGTGTTGGATTAGAACATTTTAATTGGACTCTAATATGATCAGTGATTTCTGTGACCTTCATGAGTTGATGAATATTTGATGAAAATCATGTCAGAGATATCTTGACTTTATTACAGTCAAATAATTAAATGCATTTAGAGACTATGAAAAGATAAAGGGCTGTCTTGCTTTTTGTGACTAATATGTTCAGCATGTGTGTAAATGAACTGGACAGGAAGCCTTTTCCCAAACTGAAGATAAAGAGTCTGTGTTGACGATTCAGCCTTTAGTGACTGCACTAGCAATGTATAGGGAAATGCTTGTGGTTGATGACCTGGGAAATTACTGTTGAATATAAGGAGGCATGTGGGGGCTGGGAGACTTTAGAGCCATTTTTTATGATACAGAATCCTATACAGCACAAATATGCACCTAAAAAGTGAATCCATTGTAAATTCTTATTTAAAAAAAAGGTTTGACACATAAAATATGTCATACTTCCTTTTTACTCTGTATGTGTGGCAGAGGGTGAAAGATGAATGAGGAGCTGCCAGCGGCACCCCGGTAGGGCATAACAACAAAAATGATTCACTTTCTCTACAAGTCCAGGTCCAGCTTACCATCTGTGAAGTCAGAAGGGTAGAAAGGCAGTCTGCGTCGCAAGTCCTCATAAATCCCTCGACCGGCTTTGAAGAAATCTTTACACTGCGGAGAGAAAGGGAAAGGTTAGATTTTACTCAAGGACACATCTCTCACTGAGGGAAAGCCGTGACTGTGCCATAAAGAGTAAAAACAAAAACGGTGACACCACTTCTAGCACCTCGTAAACATCCTCTTACTCCTGGAACCTTTTCTCATTTTGTCACATTAGTTACAAACACGTTTCTGTTTATTTTAAGTGTTTGTGGTTGTTAAACATAGTAATTGACAACTGTTTCACAACTGTTGCTAATAATTACGTGTGGCTTGTATTTCTTTTGAGACTACTTTACAGTGATGCCCCTTAATAAATTCCAGTACCACTAAATCCCTTTATAAGTAACCTGATTAGTATATCAAGTTTGAGTGTGTAGAGTTGATTCTGTTTATTAAACAGCAGTTATATGACAGTAAAAAGACTCTATGAGCACACTAGTGAACAATCAGCATTATGAGCTCCTTTTTCACTGAAAGTCCCAGGATTAGTTTTACACAGATAAAACAAACCAACTCGAATTTGCTAAAAAAAGGTAGAGGGAACATTTTGCATATCAGCCTAATGTTATATGAAGTTGTGAAAATAAAACCACAACACCTTCAGATCAGATGGCAGTCAAAAGAAACCAAACACAAAATGAGGAAAGCGAAAATTCATTTTTTTAACTCCCCAATCTCTACTAGTTAAATCTTTATTCAGTTCAAACCTATAGAGAAAGCTAAATAATTTACATTTAACTTTTACCAACCCTTAACACCACCCAACCTAATCTAAATTCACCACTAGGAGGGGGTATTGAACACCGTGTAGACCAAAACTAAATGAGTTACACCTCTCTCTACCTCCATTTCAGCCCCTGACAACCCCCACCATCACCTGGTATGTGCCTATTTGCCAACAATAAAAACACAGCAAAACAGCATTATCTTTTGGAAGAGCGTGTCTAGTGAAGAAGTAAATAACTTAAAACTTTTTAATGCTTATAGGAAGAGAACTTTAAAAATTATATTTTAAAATGATCTTTGTAAATGAACTATATCCATGTAGTGTTACTGAACTCTTTATTATGAAGTGTAGCCTAGTTTAGTTGGAAGAGGGCATGCATTCATAAGCTGGAAAACCACTCGATCCTGCAGGACAGCGGCCCTGGAGGACCAACTTTGGGCATACGTGGCCTAGATGAAGCAAAGCCACCTAATATTGCTGCTAGCACATGGTAAGCATGTTTCTTATTCTATGAAACTTTTAATATCACACACAGCAATTTAAACTTGGGTTTAAAAGTAAAACATTGCTATTTAATTAAATATTAGCTACGCTTTGTTTGACATTTGTAAATTTTTTCTGGTATGTTCTTCTGGGTTTGGAGCAACGACTGAAAGCCCGGAGCTCAAGATTCCTCCTTGAAAGGGGTATGAGAGAGGGGGAGAGACATGCGGGAAAGGACCACAAGCCGGATTTGAACCTGGGTCGCCCGCGTGGAGGACTAAGGCCTCCATACATGGGTCGTGTGCGCTAACCACCGCGTTTTGTTAATGTTTTTTATTTTCAAAGCAATTAAACTCATTTTAGATTGTTGCAGTGCGAGCAGGGACTGGATGTTTAGTTTTAAGAAAACCCCCAAAACATATCATCAGTTGGTAAGTAATGTCTAATCATAAGCAAATATCCACGTAATAAGGAAAACAAAAATATTACCGTATTTAGGCCAATGATCTTGAGATAATTAGACTTTCAAATAGGAAGTTGTGTGAATTAAAGGATATTTTATTCTATTGAAATATGGTTTACAGCAGTTTTCTTTGTTCAATTTTCAAAAAGATTGGTAGAGGAGGGGGCGTGAAAACTTTGTTTTCAGTCAAATTTGGACCCACCAAGAAGTTTGAAAACAAATGTAATAAGGTATTCACTGATTTGTTCTCAGGGTAGAACCTAAGGTTGTTAATTGGTCCTAACATTTTAAAATATATTTTTCTTTAACCCACTTCACAAAAGCAACAAAAACAGATGGATGCAGAGATAATTTGACACACACTTAAATTTCAATTCAAAATGAAAGAAAGGAGGACAACATAATTAATAAAGTCTGTTATTTTATTATAACATGACTGCATTTGAAGCTGTGAAAACTAAATGTGCAAATATCTGCTTTTCTAAGCACCAGGAGTTAGTAAGCAGTGAAGCTCTGGTTATCGTACAGAATGTCGACATCATCATCCTCACTATCTTTCAAAATGTCTTCTTCTATTCCACAAACAGCAGGAGATATGGATGTTGCAGGATTACTCCTATCTTCCTGGTTTAGTTGTTTGTATCCACAAGTCAGCAGCTGGATTTTGAGGTCAAAGGCCTCTATGAACTTAGACAAAAGGATGTGCATTGGGGATGAAAGGCCAGAGTCGAATAGACATGATCTGTACTTGTTGATGATATTCAAATGTGAAAATCCTGTTTCATATGCAGCACTGCTGAAGGGCAGAGTAAGGGACAAGAACCTTCTGAACGTTGGACTAACTGTCAGGACTGCTTGTTTTCCCTTCTTTCACCAGGTCATGCACAGAGGAGGCTGCTCAATGTTTCCCAGAGTGCTCTAAATGAATCCACCCTCTTAAAGTGGAGTCTCTGTCATCAGACATGTTGGCCTCATGTTTCTCTGGGATTTTACTCTCAGTTGTGCCACCAAAACTCTGGAAAGCTTATATTTCAGAAGGCCAAATTGTGGGATCAAAAATCAGAAGATTAATGTCTGAATCAACCACATGATGTAGAGCTCTAAATACAGGAATCCTCTCCTCTGGACACCGCACAGCTCATCTTTAGTTTCACAAATTGTCATGTTGCAATTGTCTTGCTAAAGGAAGGAGAACAACCTGAAATGTTTTAATATCAAGAATTTTGGCCACAAATCAATGAAAAACGCTTTGTGCAGATGTTTCAGGCTCAAGGTTATCCCTTGTTGCCACTTGAATCTGGGTGTGAGGTAACATTGTCAATATTTTCAACAGAGTTGGCTGTCTGCACGCAAAGGCTATGCCTTATTGTTCATCTTGTTTTGCAGCTCCTTTCTTTAAATATATTTGTATCTCCACAGTAGTTTGAGTATATGACTTACTGTACTGGACAGTGCAATTAAAGAATATTCACGAGGAAATCCTTAATCTTCACCATCTGATGTAATCTGAAAACAACCAATTTTTAGGTTCCAATGGTGATCCAGGCTCCATCCATGAATACACTGACCAATGTTGCATTTTTCTCCCTAAAAAGGTAAATGAACCATTGCACAAGTCCATCATCTACATCCCGTGCTGTTTGACTTGCCCCCAGATTAATTGAACAAAGGATATCTGAGCTTAAATGTCTGTGTTGTTTTATCGTTAAGGGGAATTCTATCAAAATATTTTTTTGTTGGAGAGATGTTCATTAGCACAAAATACCTGGGATGACAACTGAAAATAAACTTGTTTTTAAATATATTTTATTGAATATTCTTGGGATAAAGGCTTTGCAACCCCCACCTTCTGTCCCATTCTGTGCAGCAAGGAGAAGAGGCCACATTGGGAAGAACAGATACAACATGGCTAAATGGACTTCATTCTACAAGCCCTGCTCAAGGTAGGTAGACTGAAAAACTAGATTACTGCAAAACAGACCGTCTGCAACATTCTCTTTAAGTTGAATTGAAGCTAAAGGTGTCTGAGAGACTGAAGAACATGAAGCATCGGAAAGGACACAACCAGCATGTCAGCAAGGCAACCAGACCCAGATAATACAGCCTGGGTATTCTAAGCTTTCTAGAACATTGGGAATGCATCAGCTTTCCAAAACAGGGATCAACAGAAGTTGCAGGTCTAAAATGGAGAGAAAGGATGTCCAGCTAAACAATTGTCTTTTTTAATGACTTGTGTTTTACTGTTGAGTAGAGAAAACCAACAGAAGTTATTTGCGACTCCATGGTACTATAGCTAACCCAATGTTGTGAGCTGTTGATAAAAAAAAAGACAAACTTTATTTCAACAAGAGTTTAAACACAAATCTAAAAACATTTAATATAAAATATAAATACATAATATTTATGTTTCTCCTGATATGCCCATTACATTTGATCACTAAAATATGGCCAAAGTGTCCTTTAAATGAGACCCCTTGTGTTTGTTAGCTATTAGCTCTATTGTCTTCTTAATCCAAAGTTAGCTAAATAAGCTAATAGTTTCCTAACCCTAATAATCCCCCTAGAAACAATCACAGAAGGTTAATATTTAATTGTCTAAATGGTTTTGAGTTTCTGATTAAGCAAATAATTGATCAAATCATCAATTTACCAAATAATACCAATTAACCACATAATTTTATTTAACTTTTGGAATTGCATCACAAATTGGTTTGAACCCATAAGAATTGCTCCAAATTATTTCAAAAGCCAATTTCACTTGATTCTTAAGTCTCTAAGATAAACTTTGGAGCTCAAACATAAAATCCATGCAGAGCTGATTTCATTGCATTGTTTTATTGAGAATGTCTTTTTAACCATTTTCATTTCCTTGTATCTCTATGTGTACAGTTTAGATTATTAATTTACTTGAGTTTCACACGATAGTGATCACTTAGGTTGAGGACTTCACAATTACACATTACTCTGTGCCTATACAATGCATGTGACAGATCCACAATAAGAAAATAAAAAAAAACACTGTTTTCGTTAACAGATCTTCATCACAGTCTCCTTGCACAACACCTAAGTAGAACCACCAGAAATGAGGCAGTTTCCCTGTATCAACACTTAGGAGCCTGTATGTTCTTTGAAAGTCAACAAGCTGTACAAACACTCCCTCTTAAGAAGGGCACCATCATTAAATGAACTTTCAGATTGGTAGAGACTTTTTTTATGGACAGACAATGAGTCTCAACTGTTGTTTCAGATGACTAGAAATTATAAAACCACCGTTTGGTCGCCATCTGTTATGCTGTATGTATCTACATTAATTTACTGACTAAAGTAATGTGCTGGGCAACCCAATTAAGGCAGACTCCATTTAGCAAGAATGGAATGTTACCAAGTCCTTTTTGGAAAACTGTTCTTAATTGTTGTGAGAAACCTGGACAATTAAAGTTTATTGAACCATTTTTCATCAGTTTATTTAATCTAATTATGCTCTAAAGTATGCATTAGCTTCCTAAAAAGCATTATCTATCTACAGACAACTTGGCTTCACCATCAAAGCAAATAATTTAACAGTATTTCATACAAAGTTAATATAACATCTTTAAGACCTTTAAAGTCAGCTAGAACTACATAACCTTTAAAATTCTTAAATGGCATTAAAAAAAGCTGTGATAAAATATGTCTCACAAGAAGCGCCCCAGGAGACAGTTTCTAACACTGCAGACAAGAAGTTCATTAGAATTACAAGCCTTAGAAATGACCAATTAATAGTATGTCAGATTAGAGCCTTTAAATATTCGACATGTCACAACATGAGCTCAGAGAAAACTCTGATTCATTAAGTCTACATAAAAAGAAGACACTAAGAAGAAAACTAAAAACATTCTGATGTTTAAGAACATTCACTCAAAATTTCATTCCAGGGAAGGTTATCTTCATGTTGTTGCCTAATATAAAAGATTCACAGTGAGTTAAAGGTATGTGCATTTGTTCACGTAGGTTTGTGTATTAAGGGAATGGCTTCCACGATAAACTATTTCCTATGCTGCAAAGCATGTTTGCAAAATAAAGAAGTTCAAATTTAAGTATGTTTTGTTAAAGATTAACTCATGTAATTTAGACATCTCTATTCTGTGATCTCTTTAAAGTTACTCTAACTCTCCAGAACCAATTTAAATACAGTTTCTACTCTTGCACTTTCCTACTCAGCACTAGTCGAATTCACACGGTTTTTGTTTCAGGTAGTAGCTAGCTAGCCTACGCTGGCGCTAGCTTAGCACTGCTACAGAATGGCTTCTCTTTCCGTCTCCCCTGACTTTTTTCCGACTCTCTAAATCTCCCTTTCCTCTCCCCTGCTCTCTGTGTCACATGTTCAGTTATCCGTCTGCCTGCCTCAGTGATAATGCTATATGTAACAACTGTAATATTTTTGTAGCTTTGGAGGCTAGGGTGTCAGGGTTAAGAGTCCCGGCTATGGGCTGTTGAACACAAGGAATTAGGTCAAGCTCAGTATTTAACAGCACGGAACCACCAAGAAAAGGGACACGTCCAAATAGCGTGAGTGACAGTATGCAGAAAGCGTTGTGCTAGATCTTTGTCCAATGGTCACCACCAACTTGTCCATGTTTCTAACCAATTTGCCCCCTTCAATGATGCAGTGAGGCACATTCAAGTGGAGATCTGCTTGAATAATTTCCCGTGTTTCTGAGATGCCGTGAATTTTTCCCACTGGTTGCTGCACCCATCCTCATCACCATCAGAAGATCAACTACTCACGTCAGTCTGAACAGCCGACAGTCACAAGCTTCTCGAGCTCCCTTTAGCTACGGTTCGACATCCAAGCTCCTGACATCTACCGGATAAACTCCTTCACATGGATTTCTTGGAACTAAGATTTTCCTGGATGTCTCTCTGTGTGGAAGCCTTGACAAGAGTATCCTCCCTGGACAACCTAATCACATCATTCACAGTAAGACCGCTTCTACTTTTATTCCAGTCTCCAAATTCCCAAGCTACATGAAGTCACCAACTCTATGCTGTCCTTTTAGAGTGATAACCCCAGACGTTCCAATTCCCAATTGAAGTCCTTTTTCAGATGATTTGTCAGAACTTTCAGTAAATCGATTATATTACTTCTGTCTCCTAGGTTTGGGCTAGACTCCGAGAAAAATAAAAAAGTTCTTCCACTTCCTTCACTTTTATTTATCTGCAACAGCCGCAACTTCTCAGACAAGTGGGTATCAAATGGTTTATATAAGTGAAACAAAACCTTCCTGTGGACGAATTTGTGTTTTAATACTGTCAGTACACATTTCTTTTAGCAATGTTGGAAAAAGAACAATGCCTCAACTATGCAAGCTGTTTTTGTTTAGTCAATGTGTGGTAGGGGAATCGGAATAGCGTTGGAGCGAATTATTCTTATTCCTTTGTTTTAATTGGGCTAGTTGTTTTGATTGTCACAAAAGACAAATTTTGAGCACACATGAGGCAAGAAGCTGCGTAATATCTTGAGGTTTTTATATTTTGTGCTCTAAATGTGGAAAATAACAGATTTGATTAAGACTGTCTATTTGATGACTCAGCTTAGACACCAGTGACTCCAAATAAGGGTCTCTTAAGGATCATTCAACTCATGCATTTGAGTCATCTGCATTAATGAGATTCTGTTTTCCCGAACAAGATATGGTGAGCATCATGGTCACATTAGGGTACACGTTTACAAAAGATATCTTTCCCCAGAAAGATAAAGGATGACAGAGCAATGACAACAGCAGTGGAAGACAGAGGATTTAGTGATTTTTTTTTTATTTTTTGTGTGGTCAGAAAGGCATTAGTTAGAAGACAGTCACTGGATTCTACATAAATGCAACATATGAGCTTTGAGGTTGCACCAGACATGAAGCAAATGTGAAGTCCTGATTGGGCTTATTAAGCAAATTATCCAATTAGCTAGTGTTTAATTTCCCTGTTAAACATGACTTTACACTACTAACTAAAAGGCTTGAGGAATGTGTGAGCTGCATAATCATTCTTGCCTCATCTGTCATCGTAAAAAGTTTTGACGGCATTTTGCAGAACAAAGCAATTTAGCTCAAGGTAAACAACATAAAAACAAACAACATGAGTGTTTTGCTTCTCTTCTTGTTAGCTAGTTTTATAAGGGCACACATACTTGCTCATCACGCACTGTTTAACCATTAAATAACCATACATTATGAAAACATTTATTCATATTGCCTGTGCGTTTGCGTTGGGTGGCTAAATTGCTTATTTGCTCATGTTTGATAAACATAAAGTCTCAAACCGTCCACCTGTTTACCATTCACTTCAAAAGGGTAAAACAACATTGAATCCCTGCAACAATCTGACATTATTTTTACTTTGAGTACAAGGAAGTAGTTTGCTGTTGTGGGTGGGCTAATGTCAGGAAACAATAAGGAAATCTGTATTATTCCAGCTCTAACGGCCACATCTTTTCTATCTTCCAGCATTTATTTCTTTCAAAATGTTTTATCCGATTCTTTTCAGAGTGACACTGAGCCCTTTAAGCCCAGAGATAAAAACCTAAATCCTAAACATTATATCTAAAAAAAAAAAACACAAAAAAAACAAAGCAAAAAAAGAAAGAAAGAAAAAAAATCGGGAAAATGTCCAGCAGCCATGGCCTGTCAAGGTAACATTAGGAGGTGATGCTGTGCCGTGGGATTGAATAATGCCCCTCTGGTGTGTGAGTGTGTGTGTGCATTTGTGTAGCTAAGGGGTGGAGTGGGTTCTGACAAGACTGAGATGTAAGGTCATTTACCCACTGAGGAGACCTGACAGAAGTTGATGCTGATTGATTAGGAGGAGAGAGAAGACGACAAAGTAAAGCCAGTTCAGTGAGCAGGACAGGGCAGCAGGTGGTATGAGAGGATAAGGCAGCAGAACAGATTTAAGAGAAGCTACATTTACAGTGGCTTCAAATAGTATTAACATCCCCTAACTTTTTCAATTCATTTTTGCAACCACAAACCTCATCAGTGTGTATTACATGCGTTTAAAAATGGCAAATGACCTGTACTTGTATAGCAAGCAGCAAGCAGCATCATGTTGTTGGAGGAAAACAAGAATGTAGAGGGAATGTGTAGAAGTTTATGGTCGGTTATAAAAGATATGTCCCATTTCAAAAGCTGCATCCCTCAAAGGTTGTATTTGTAGACTGATTACTTCGCAGGTCTGTGATGAAAGATACCACAGTGCATGTATCCTCCTAAGACTTTATCAAATGTGCCTGACAAATGTGTCCTCCTTTTGCACGATTTGAAGGATGGGTAAGGTGTATCCTTCCTGGCTCACTACTTCCCTTGATTCTTTGATTGACCTTAAAGGTACCTGGTCTACATAGGCTTCTAAGGATGCCTCCCCAGAATGAAATACCCTCTCAGTTACTGAGATCTCAACAATGATCAAAGAATGAAATGAATATAGCAAAAGAGACCCGATTTCCTAGCTAAAAATGACAAATGCTAACAACAGTGGTGCTAGTTTGCAGCTTTTCTTGACTCATTTCAGGTGCTTATAAACGGAATATCGTTCTTTTACAGACCATCAAAACAATGTTTTAAGATTATATTTTCATATCTTTTCCTAACTCCATGTCTGAATTTTGTTTCCTTTTCCCCTAAAGGAAGATAACCCTTTACTAAACTGAGTTTGACTGGCTGCATTTTGACCTAGAACAGGTGTGAGTGTCAATTTTGGAACAATGCCAGTAAAACAAATGAAACGGTAGAAAATTTCAAAGGTCTTTTAAAAATTAATTCAATGAGGGGTTGGACATCATGACATGGCTGCTGCTAATATGTGTTTATGTATGGGTGTACAAAGTATGTAGATGTATATCTTTTCCTTTTTATTTGTAGCCTATTGTTTTATCACCATTGTGTTTAACAGTAATGCTTTGAATGCATATGTTTCAATTGTTTTGGTTGAGGCTTCAGATAAGCCAGACTGGCTTTTTTCCTTTTACTGTACGCAATTATCTTTTCACTGTGTAGTTTTTATGCTAAATAAACTTTATCCATCCGTCCGTCCGTCCATCCATCATTATGTACATATAAACACAGTGAAGTCAGCTCAATGGGAACCCACAGAAAGAATCTACCAGAATTACTCACCGAGCAGAAACTAAAGCCATAAACTTCAAGCTTCAAAATAGAACCCAACTAAACATGATGGTTATTCTGAAACAAAGTCAAAGGGACACAAATACATCCTGAAACAGAAGAGACAGAAAATAGAGCAGACAGAACCAGACTAACCAAAATAAAACAGAAGACTTCACAATGAGAGATACTGTAAACTAAAGGTTCAAACTCAAGATCAATCAGAAGCCAGGCATAGGTGGCGTCATGCTGTGGGGATACTTCTCTATAGCAGGTGCAGCATAGGAAAGCTGGTCAGAGTCAATGAATGGATTTAAATAAAGGGTTAGAAATCCATGGCAAGGCTTAAAAAAACACACCTATTCAATCATTTCTGTTTCCACACTTAAAGCTGGTAGTGACATCACCCAAACACCTGCACTCAGATTTGCAACGTTAAAAAACCCACACATATCAGAACATATCTTTCCTTTCATTTCATAAATCTTCTCTGCTTTAAGTAGGTGTATTACAAAAAAATTCTTACAAAACACTTTAGGTATAGATTGGGCATGTTGCATAACAAACTAGAAAAGCACTCTGAGAACGCAGACCTCCACCAAGCAGCTCATTCCCCCGACATATTGTGACCTCCACCTTCACACCTGATCTTTACCAAAATGTAATCATTTGTCAATGGTTATAATACGCACCTTCTGTGAAAATTTGAGCAGAATCTGCCTGACACTTTCCAAGTTATTTTGAAAACAAACAGACAAACATAGCAGATGAAAACATAACCTCTTTGGTGGAGGTAAATATCACATAGTTCAGGGTGCATAGACACTTTAGCAAAGCATGGTAGCTTTAAGACTTGCATTATTAGTAGAAGCAATGAATGGAAAATAATAAAATTAAACTGATAGTTAGGAAGCAAGAGTGTGGAGCAAGAATATAGGACAGGGATTAGTCTTAACCCTCTACCGTCCTTTGACTGGAAATATTTTATAATAATACAGCGTACATAATGTAATATTTCAAAATCTCTTCCAAGGCCAAAGAATCAATTATTTTTGTAACTCCGTGGTAATATATATGAAACTCGTGTCCCACCTTCAGAGGTTTATGACTGCGGGGAACCGTCTCCTTCTTTCCCAGAGCAATGGGCTGCTGGTTGGCTGCAGTAAGCTGGTGCCTCTGGAAAACCAAAGCCTCTTTAAACTCCTCCTGCGTCTTTGTCTCTAACAGCTTCTGTCTGAAGGAGATGTCAGAGAATAAGGTGCCAAATGTTCTGCCCAGCTCCATTGCCGTCTTGGTGCTTTTCTATGAAAAACAGAAAATTATGAAAACTGATTACATTACATAGGGCTATCATTACATCTAATGCATTAAACGAAATGCTTACTGGAGATGAAAATCCCATTGTTGCACAATAAATATTACACAGAACTGTTTTAATTAACATGACTAATGAATATACTTTTATTAAATGCTTCTGCAGCAATTGATCGCTTCTGAGGAGGTCATGCAATCATTTCAAATCAGGTGTGCTGCAACAGAGACATCTAAAACATGCAGGGCATGTTTGAGAAGCAGCTTTAGAAACCTATTTCTTAACAAATTCTACATTTTAAGTGTTAGAATGTTGAATATAAACTGATAACCGTTCAGGCCAATCACGTTGTAGTAATATGGTCTAATGCGGGACAATTAGCTGTGACAAAAAAGGAGCTGCTGACAAGGCAGCCCAGGAAGATGTATGCATAGTTGCTGTTATAATATCTGTTCTGTCAAAATCCATGATTTTATCGTTGAAAGAGGAACAGCTAAAGCATAAAAGCTTAATCTGTTGTAGGTTCTCATGGCACCTGCTGACATTTTCTTTTGCTACCATGACTGACTAAAACCAAAACTTTGGTAGGCAGGCTCTAAGCGTTGCTTGGCCCAATCAGGTCTGAAGGTTCTGCTGAAGGGCCCTCCTTTTCCTAAAAAAGAGATTAAGATGGTAGCAGTCCCAGATCTACAATGCATAGTCAGTCTAGTCTTAACCTGATGACTTGATGAGATGAATGGAGTCTGGTGTGCTACTGCTTGGGTGGAAAGAAAAAC
>JAUZNJ010018899.1:60573-71706 GCA_034780135.1 Jordanella pulchra | reverse complement strand
TTTTAGCATCTTCACTGTTTCTGGGAAAAACATCCCCAGAGCATGACAGATTTTCATTTGTTGTAAGCGTGGAAGATCCTTCACTTTATCTTAGCATAGCTCATAAGATACCAATAAAGTTAATTGAGGTTTGCAGTCTCAACATGACAAATTGTGAGATGATTTGAAAATAATGACTGCTTGTAAAGCCCACTTTATCGTGTAGATGTATACAACTGGAGTAAGAGCTTTTTTTTTCATCTCTTTTTCTGCCCATTTGGGTCGAAAATGTCCTAATTGCATTGATGGTGATACTTTGTAGCCAACCATTGTTGACTGAAATAATAAACTATCACCATCTACAAATTAGGTCCCTTTGAACACAGGGGAGATGAATAATCCAATTTCTTCTGTGAGCTTTCTTCGGTCCATTACCTTTGCTAGATAGCTGTCTGTTAGATATGAGAGGTTCTTCAACAAAAAGCTTTGGGTTTGCGTCCAACAATCATCGATAGCGTTTTATATGGGGAATCAGACCCCTCAGGCTTAGCTTATGCACTCTAATCCTCAAGGAGAGATAAGGCTGGAGTGCCTTTAATGTGGCGCACACACAGGATTTCCACACATCTCTTCAAATACCGCTTCAAGCACACAACCTGAAGGGCACAAACAGCACACTGATTCATTTGCATACTCACTAAGATTCCTCTTGATATGAAGCGACCGTCGTGTTTGATTTGTTCTCTATTAGATTCACACATTCATGTGCAGGGACCAGCATATCACCTACAGCGGGGTGACAGATGGGAGACATGTTGGTTATCTGGAAACAGGATTTCTATCTCAGGTCTGTCATCAGTTCCCTAAACTGGGGATCAGTGAATTGGCATTCAGGAGAAGAGGTGTATGTTCGCTTGTACTTGCATACATGCAACTCTCTTCTGTTGCTGATAAAAAGAGCAGTAGACAGTGTTTTACTCCTGTTTCTTTTCTGCTTGCTTCAATCTAAGCAGGATGTTGGAGACACTGATCAAAAATACACCCAAAGCAGAGGAGTCGCGAGCATGTGGCATGTAAACAACTCGCTATAAAGCATTTCCAGCCACGCCCTGACAGGAGCTGACCTATCAGATCGGTGCTGCAGCAATTAATCTCCATTATCCACGCTCTCTCCCACTCACCAACGGCCTCCGTATCGTCCACGAGCCCTGCGGTCAACGTCCAAATGAGCTGCATCATGTTGCAGATGCCAAATCAATACAACCAATTCAGACTGAATGCAAACACATTTATATATGCAGCTTGTATCTGAAACAATGCCGTTAGATGGCTTGGCATGGTGTATTTACACCCAAAGGTTTATAGTATTGTTTAATGTTCACATTGCAGAGTGAAACTTATAGGCTTAGATAAAAGATGACAATGTTTAAGCAGAGACTAACAGAGGAGCAGAAACAGAGCCACCAGCAGGGTAATACTTATGCTAATTTTGATTTAGCAATTAGGAACAAAAATGAATGTAATGGGACCAAAAAGTTGTTCAATAATGAGTTCAGGGCCAGAAAAAAAGCTTGGATGATGAAGTCACTAAAACATGACGGCTATCAAATCGGATTAAAAGTTTTTAGCACCGTGGTTATAAAAACGTGTGCATCTATATTTTTTCATCGTCAATAGATCATTTCTGAAATGTTTTTTGTACCTATGATAAAACCAAATAAGTGACCTAAAATAACACAGAATATTTATTTATTGGAATGGATTTGAATTATTACGGCACTCTTTGAAAGCTAGATGTGAACTTTTTTTGGTAAAACACTTAAACTACATTGAAATGTGATCTTCTTAATGTGACTTTTGTATTATATTTGAGAGTCAGGCCCGAATATTTTATTTATTTAACTTGTGGAATATCTTGACCATTTACTGTCGAGTGACACTTTTCTTGAAGACGAGACTTGGAAGCCAAACAAGGGTTTTACTGTCATTTAAGGTAAGTCTTGAGTTTTCAAACCAGTGTCCAAATAATGCTGCAGCTGAGGAGTTAAGGTTTCGATACTTTTATCCCTCACATAAACTACTACATCTTCTGCATACATGTGGAAACCAGCCCTGCGGCATGTTTTCGGTTGGTTATAAGTGTTAAAAGCAGTGATCACTTGATATTAAGAGAGATGACTTTTTATTATTATTTATGATACATTCTCTGTTCTAGATATTTTTTGACCCACTGTATAAAAAAAGATAAAGAAAAGTTTCTGTTTCTTTTTTGGATCATGTTTTACACACCATACTGTGGGTCACATAAAAGGTAGGAAGGATTCTGGAGTATCTTTTCTCCATTTTTTTTCTTCTTTCAGTGTAGAAACTCAGCATTTAGCCTGCTTTATGTAGTCAGAGCTGTGATTCCTGCTTTGGCAAAGCCAGAGTAAAAATGTCCATAGTCTTCTGACAGGTAAAAGGACAAAGATGTTTATTCATGGAGCCTGTCTGATCAAAAAAATGTCTTTAATAAGCAGTGCAGCTTTGCAGTTTGCCACAGATTTATTTGGCAGTCGTATAAAACAGACACAGGTGCAGTGAGACTCAGACAGCGAGGCAGACTGGGAGACAACTGAGAAGAAGGGAGGGGGGAAGCATCGAAAAGAAGGGAAGGAGGCTCATTAGGAGAAATGCGGTCAGAGGCAGATCTGCATTTTACTTCTGCACTGTAATTAACAAATGGATTAATGGGAAAGAGACATGCGCGTCTGCCAATGCCACCGCAATTAATGAGCAGTTGGAAAGTTGGAAAGCAGAAGCACAGGACAGAGCATTCTACTCATTGGATTCCTGTCTCCTGGCATCTTGGGTTGTTTCTTTTCCATTTCTGTTTGACTTTGTTTATGGCTCCAGGTTTAGAAATACTTTTTTTCCTGAGGTTTTCACTTTTCTATCCATTTCACCTTGCTATACTGAGATGAAAAAACTGTATTTATTTTAACTAAAGCTCTAGTTAAACATGTAAGGTTAGGTTTCACATTTTTGATTAGAGCTGCACTCTTCATAACCAATCAAAGATTGAAGAGATCACACACAGTAGAGAGGCTTGAACATACACTATGTTGTAAGTATTTATCATTAAACGGCTGCATTGCTCTCAGTAATGTTGATGAATCCCAGACGAAACATTTGTTGTACACATATTTGACTATAGTGCACAGGACAATTTTGAAACAAAATTTAGTAGCTTACTTGAAAACAAATGTAATACGCATTTTTTTCATTTGCACTAACTAGAGGTATTTATATGTTTGGCTCTGAAGTTTCAATGTTTTCATGGATGCTTTGTTGTGAGACTTTATTTGTGTGCTACCTGCAAGTTTTTCCTCCTCTTCTGCATGGGGGTAAACCCCACACTAAGTGTATTATTGCCATCTAAAGGACTGGAGCTGCAGAGTTGGTGCCTCCCATTAAATGCATGAGAAGCAAAAATCGAGTGAATATTGTGATGTTGTTAAAAAGCAATTATAGCGCTCCAAAAATGTTATCCACCAGCTGGTGGTCACTGGCAGCTGTTTTAGTTGAAGATTTTTTTTAAAATCATATTTCAACCACCATAGATTATTTGATCAAAACAGACATCAGAGTGAAAATAAGTCTAAAGAACACAGTCGAGAAAATATGGTTCAATTAAACGTTTTTCTGAGATTTAAGTCCTTTTTGACTATTTATTTCTCAAACTAGATAAATAATAAGTGCAAAAAAAGCAATAATTCCATTACATGATTATGAAATTGTATGTTTGCATTTAAAAAATATGAATTAGGAAAGGTCAAAAATGAAGAAAGAGGGAATTGTTCAAGGAGTCTATTTAGTCTATTTTGTTAAACAACCTGTTGTTTAACATATTAGCAAGAGCTAACAGCATTAGTAGATTAAAACCTAGTAGAATCTAATTTGAAATCAGAATCAAATCAGAAGATAATGATTTAGTCTACTGCTTAAATTGACAGTGAAACATCTTTCAGTCATTGTAACAAAGCATTCTGTTAGTATAGGTAACTATCTGGGTTAGCATCTCCAAACAGTAGCCACACAAATACCAGCTTCTTCAGCCACGTTACCCCTCTGTCTCAATTTGATTCCATCCTCTCCCCCATTAACCCTTGTGATTTCCATATTGTCAATACTTTCCAGTTCAGACTGAAAAGGTAACTTTACTTGTTGCTTTTTTCTGCTGGACGGAGCTAGCACTAAAGAGTTAGCATACGTCGTGTGACATAACGCAGGCCCAGAATCCAACAGCAGTCCATCAACTGCCAACACATTTTTAAACTATGTATAATCATGATTTAGTTTGGCAAAGTTCTCTTCTTTTCTCGTCACAAAATATTTCCGGATAAATTTCAGGATTATTAAACTATATTTTTTTTTGTTATGCGCGTGTCTATAAGGGTTTGTAGTTTTTTGGTCAGCATTGGTTTGTGCCTCTGATTTTGATTGGATACCGCTTTTACAGAGACTCTTTCTTATTGCTGAACCATGAACACTTGCTTAACTCAGGCAAGTGTAGCCTGCAGTGCTTTAGATGTTGTTCTGGGTTCTTTTTTTGATCTCCTGAATGAGTCATCATGTGCTCTCTGAGTACTTTCAGAGTAAATCAGCAACTCCTGGGAGGACTTACTTCTGTTACATGTTTTCTCCTTTGATTTTCATCACGGGTCAAGGTTGGTCTGCAGAGCTTTTTTTTCTCCTTATTACATAAAATATTTTTTAGCACTGATTTCTAATTTGAAAACTCTGAATTGAAAACTCTGAGTGTCCATTAACAATATTAACTTTCTCAGACAAAAGGGCTTGAATATAAACCCTTGACTTTCAGTGTTTATTTTTTGAATATCTGCCTAAACCTCTGATAAAATGAACAGATTAAAACCTGGAACCCTAGCTTAAGGACCCACGGCATAACGACAGTGGTAATACCGATGCTTACGAGCCGCCAGAAATAATAAGCTGCTTCTGTCACAGGTTTGTGACCCACAGAGCAAAACTAACAGCTTGTTTGTAAGTGCCTATGCCTTCCTGTCGTAATCCATCAGAGTGTGTATGTGTGTGTGAGAGAGAGCAAGCAGCAGGTGGTGTGTGTCATGGGTGACTGGTGCATTGGGGGAAGGCAGGTGTCATGTGCGTGAGCCCCCTGTGAATGGTCTGGCGTGTAGTTGTGAGGTCTGCGCGTGAGATAAGCGATGATGTGTTGGCAGAGTTGTCGAATCGAGTCTATTTGGGGGTTTTTTCCTGTCTTTATCTCCAGAGAAACACACCTAACAAAGCACATGCACTTCCTGCGTATATATGTTGCTGATAGTTACCTCTCCAGGAGGACAGCCAGCTCAGAGAAGTGTATCAGAGCAGAGCTGATAACTCGGGTGCTCGAAGATGAGGGAATAAACAGAAAAAAGACAACCTTTGCTGCATCTAGTTTTCATCCAGCTATAATGTGCTTTCTTTTAATAAAAGATCTCTACATGGAAGCCTTCTCATTTGCCAAATAAAAGATTTGCAATTTACAGTTCATCCTGATGGGAGAAACCCTGGGATTGTTCTTCTCTTGCTGTTTTTATCACTTGTCTTCATAATCTCTTTTACCGTCATTCAGTGCATTAAAGCTTAGACTGATTGCATCTCTGGGAGCAATTGTTCCAACTAGTTACATTTATTTTTTTTTAACTCAGATGTAAAAGGTTTAAAATAAAACCCACATATGGAGCCCTACACCTGCTGGAAATAAGGTATTCATAAAACTTGGATTCAGTTAGTTGTGAATGTAAGCCGAGGTGGATAGAGTACCTAAATATTTGATTCAAGTAAAATCAGAACTTCTTTAACCTTTTTTTACTCAACGAAAAGTAATAATTTAAGAATTTCATTTGTTAAAATTGCTACTAAAGTACTGCGTAATGGTTGGCTAACTTCTGATTCAATGTTTAAAAGGATGTAATTAAAGAGATGTTGCATAAAAAGCAACAAAAGTCAGTAACAACAAATTTGTATAGAAGAGACACCGTTTTTTTAGCTAATACCATTAACTATTCTTTATTAAAAAAAACAAAAACCTTTCAGGTGGGTAATGCATATCATTAGGAAAGGATAAAGCACTTATCTACTGTTTTGTGTATTTTCACCTGATCTCCAAATAGCTCAAAATACTCCAAACTCATGGGTGGAGTGACCAGAAAATGTAAGTAAGACTAACAGAACTCTTACAAGAATACTCCTTAAGTAAGTAAAAAAGTGCTGATGTTTTTAGGCACCATGGAGGCCCATCCTCTTAAGCTCTTTTAGGTTGTTGGAGTCTCTTTATTTTGTATGGGTTTTGTGTTTGGCCTTTGGAATCATGAGTTTCCTTGTGTAACCTTTTTGGGATGAGTTCCATGACCAAGTGGTAGATGCTTGGAAGCTGAAATCGCGATCCTCCCCATGTGTTCAGTGACAGCTTTTCTCTTTTAACAAAGATGTCTTCCTTCACCCCATATTCAAACCATCTGTCCAAAATCTGAGCATTTTGTTCAGTAAACATGTCCTCTTTGTTGTACTACTAAAAGTACATTTTTTTCCATAAGTTACTCAAGTAAATGTAACTGAGTGAGTGAGTGAAAACAAAGCTGAGGCAAAATGTCCTTTCCATCAGAGAGTCAAGCAACAGCTGTAAAGCAGTATTAGGCATTCATACAAGAACATAACACAATGCATTATCCTGGTGGGACACTAAATACCAAAGAGGAAACTAGCTGATCTACAATATCTGCTACCAAACTCCGAATATAAGCAAACAGAATATTCTTTGACACTTTGACGTATATAATGTTGGGATGTAGGATGTGAAAATGTAGAAGGTGTGTCATTTCAGGACATAGTCCCGTGTTCAACCTCATGTCACCCACATTAGTGAAAGTGACACATGAGAACTGAGTTTTTAGGGACAGATGGAGCTGACTCAGGATGTCTAAACTCAGATTGATAAGACATGACTCAGATGTAGGTTTTATACTTAGCAATGTACAAGCAAAAAGAATGTGACGTATCAAGAACATAGAGCAGCAGATTTGAACCAGATTAAGTATGTCAGTTAACAATTTAACTTGAAGCTGACCTGTGCCTCACAATAACTTGAAAATACCTTTAAAAGAAAGCTAAATAAGAGAAGCTCAAAAATAAAACAAGTAAAAGCCATCCTTGGTGATTCAACGAATGAACATTGAAGAGTTTCATAATAACACAGTTATCACAGCTTTTGGTGTTTGCAAACATTTTTTTACATCCCTTTTTCTTTCCTACATTTAAACCACAAACCTGACTAATTTTGTTTGAAATGTACTCATTATATAAAAGTACAAAGTAGGTCACAATTAGTCTGTTTAATGTTTAGGTCACTTGAAATAGTTTTTACGAAGCAATCAAAAACCTCCACTGGCAATGGTTCAGTCCAAACAACTCAAGTGATTAAGGACACTAAAGCCACGACCGAAGTGTGTCAGCTGCCGCATTAAGTGCTTTCAAACTAGTGTTGGTAGTGATCAAGAAGCTTGGAAACTGTATGCTTCCTAGCACCAGTTCCCTAGCAGACCTGATGCTGCTAGCCGCTGCTAGGAGCTATACGGCTACCCACAAGTCTGACGTGATGTATAGACACAGCCTACCTCAGAGAGTTTAACAAAAATCATTATTTCTTCACCACATAACAGGCCTTAGATAGTAAGGCAACCAGACTTTCAATCAGTTGTTCTTTTGAAAGACATTTTAAACACTGCAGGAATCTTTACCTATAAAGAAAGACGAAGGATAAGCGCTAGGAACAGGAGCAAGGAGCTACGATTGAGGTTCTCGGATTGAGCCAATGTCTCCTTAAAAGAAACTGATTTTAATGACGGTCAGCTGCACAGTATTCAGTCTGAGCCCGGTGTTAACCCAATGCTAACAACTGAGTTGGTCAAAGCTCTTGACAGAACAACTAGAAGATATAAAATATGTCCAGAAAAAAAAAATCCAGATATTTTATCCTAATAGAAAAAAGGCTAAAAGAAAGCCACAACTCAACAGAAGCCAGGGTAAGGAAACACAACGTGGAACACAGCAAAAAGGTGAAAGAATGTCCTCTGGTCCAATGAGACCAAAGCAGAACTTGTTGGCTTGCAATCAAATCCTGTTTACAACGCCTCAGACGAAACATCTTAAATGATTTGATACCCAGAAGATTGATCCCCCAGCGATCTGGTGTTGCGGTCGTATCTCAGGAAAGCCCATGTTCTTCATCCTTTACACTCCACTAGAGGAGTGTAGAGTGATGGAGGCGAGATGAGGCTCAGTGGTTGATTTCAGAATAGAAATGACAGATATCTAAAAGAAACGCTTTTAATGCTGCTCCGCGTTTTATGTCTGGTTTGCTGATCTCTCTCTCTCCCTCCTCATCTTTGTTGCACTTGTTCTCTCCATCCCGTATGCCGCTCTTCAGCTCCAGACATTCATTCAGAGGTGGTGGTGATCAGGTTTGTAGTGGAAGGGGGAGGCTTTTCTGTCTGATTGTCTAAGATGTCTTGATGGGAGTTTTAAGAGGTGAGGAGCGGGCGTGTGACTGTGGCATGAGAAGACTCTTCTAAGCACCGTCACAGTTCTCAGAGAGGCAGTGAAGGAACTGAAACAGTTGACTTGACCTCCAGTTCACATTCGATGTGAGATGTGTTTATTTATTTAGCTTGCCAAGTCCCCCCCGCCCTCTCAGCCCCTCTTGCGCCAAGTGTCTTGGCATTTTTGTTTTATGCATGGGAGATGTGTGCTGACACATACGCAGAGCGAGAGTAAATGGCGACTCATGTTAAATCATCTTGGATTTATAGGAAGCTGGGTTTTGTGGTAGCGGGAGGGGGGTTGGATGTGCAACACACATGTGTACCTATAGAGCAGTAAGTGGTTCTGGCCCAGCAGCATTAAACAAGGCCAACAGTCTGCAGTTATGGACAGTAAATAGAGCAGAGCGCTGCCTGTAAATAACCCCCAGCACAGCCTCATAAATTCTCTCTGTATGTGTGCCACTTAGACACACAGGCTGTGTCGTACTACATAGATGGTTCTTTTACAGTACTCCATCTTCATGGGTTTGCGGACGTTCATCTGTGTTAAACAGAGGCTGTAAACACAGGGATGGGAGCTCTCTGAAACTTTGACACCGCCATGTCTCTGCTGGATGTGGTCTCAGGTCGGGGCAGGGATGTGTGAGCACAGTTAACACTGGCGTCCTTCCCAGTGACCTGATCAAGGTGGGCTTTCCCACTGGCATGGAAATCTGAAGCTGAGAGTGGAGGCCTGCAGTAATGGAGGCTATTTGGAGAGTGTGCAGAGTTTTATGTGTTTGGAATGGCACAACAAGATAAGCTTTATGGCTTACAAGGTCACAAACGGATAAAGCAACTAAGGGGGAAAGAAATCAATAGGAAAATAATTTTCTATTTCTGAAGCCAAATGAGATACGCATTGATAGGAGAAACCATTATTTAGCCTTTTGTTCTGGAAATTTACAGGATGTTGTTTGAGGACATTTTGGAAGATAAAAAAAGATGGTTGCCCTCTGAGTCTGGTAGAAAGAGACTAACCATAGCTGTAAATATCAGAAGGGCAGGCAGTTTCTTTATTTCTTTATCTACACAGTAGAAGGATATTGAGCTTTATATGATTTTTGAAGTATCTACTAGGATATATACTATAAATAATGACCTGTTGGATTTTTGTGTACTTTAGGTGGGTATCTTAAAAAACATCAGAATTAAGCTAGCAGAGTTACTCCTAGCCTGTATACACTCAACATTAGCAGTGCTATTAAAAGTTTATATGTAAACATGCAAGAAAATACCTAAAACACTGCAAATGCATGAATCTGCTTTGGTATGAAAAACAGAAACCTGAACATCAGCAGAAAAAGAATCTCTAAAACTAACTAGCATTAGCACAGCTAGCTTTTATGGAACATCCAAAAAGAGATTTAATTCATGTGATGTTATTTTATTATATTTAACTTTTTTTGGCAGGAGAATAATTATTTCCTTCAGAATTAAAGTCCCTCCAGTTTTTAATTGTTAACATGTAATGTTTTTTTCTTTTACTAATATAGTCCTTAGGCTTAGAACTATAGTTCATAGTGATGTCATCCTGCACTCTTAGACATAACCTTAAAGCTGAAATACCAGCTCACTTCTTAAAACTAGCTGCAAACAAGTTGTGTATCCATTTTCATTGTTTAGGGCAGTGTTTTCCAAGCCTTGTCCTCAAGGCCCTGCATGTGATTCAGATGAAAGCCTGTTAAATCAGCTATCGACTGATATCAGGTGTTGGGAAACATCCAAGACATGTAGGGCAGGGTGGCTTCAGCGCCAGGGTTTAAAAACACTGGTTTAGAGCAACAGATTCTGCAAAGCTGTTTAACAAGAATGATTCACAGCTTAAAGTTAGCATGTTTTTAAAATGTAATTTCTGTCTTTTTCAGATTTTTCCATAAAGTGATGTCCGCCCAGTGGGCGTGGTTATGATAAATTACAGATTTTATTTTCAAATGATATCACTACTGTTATAGAAATTGTTTTCAGAGAGGATGAAACACTTTTTTTCATAAATGAGAGATGATAGATCCTTTTTGAATAGCTTATTTCAAGGCAAAGTGTATTCAGAGACCTCTCTGAACCCTGGCAGAAGAAAAAGTCAGGGACTTCTTTCAGCACTTGCAAGAAACACATTGAGATAAAAAAGAGAGCAGAAACAGGTGTTTTAGTCTAATAAGTCCCGTCTTTCAACTCTATATGGAAATTAGCTGTCTGAGATAGGGTTAAGCTTATGTAACTGCAGAAGTGATTAGTACCAAAGGTTAGAATGAAGGCTGATATTTTCCACTATGCAAGGCCTCTCTATACATACATTGAACTGTTAAAAGTATTTACTCACCTGCCTATACTCACATATGAGCTTAAGTGAAATCTCATCCCACATGGAAATCTTTGAGTGTCCTTCCAGAAGTGAGGTCACACAGAGGCCTGGCTTTCAGTCTCCTCTCTAGTTCAGGTTGAGGTCAGGACTGTGCAAGTTCATCCACACCAGACTCTTCCATCCATCCATCCATCCATCCATCCATCC